>JAAFCF010002710.1:6604051-6661548 GCA_013389785.1 Helicorthomorpha holstii | reverse complement strand
ATCTTCAAAATCCACTGGTCCTAATTTAATTTTCCCAGTTAACATTTTTTGATTTATTTCTTGCGGTTATCTATATAAACCATCGATGTGAATAATATAATGTTCATATATGTACAACAGTATAATTTACCTCAACTGGACGAGTGTTTATTGGTGGTAATATTAATTTCGATGGACGAATTACTTGTTTGGAATTGAGTGCAACTGGTGCAGTTGGATATCTTGAAATTCTTGCGAATAATTCTTGATAATATTTCCATTCTTTGTCTAGTTGTTTAGTTGAATAACTTGATTTTTGGCTAATTAATCGGCGATAAATGGCGTTGTTTTCCTGGATAATTTTGTCCAACTCTTGTTTACGTTTTGTAGCGTTTAAACTAAACCGATTTTATTTGAACAAAACAATTGACTAATAAATTATTTATTTACCTTTTAATTCTGTAGTTTGGACGATCTTCTTCGTTATAGATTTTAAAAATGCGGTTAATTTTAGTGATAACGTCGTCAACTGAATCGTCGGCATCGTTTCTCTCTAAAAACTTGTAAATAAAACTTTCTTAAAATAAAGTTACTTAAACTAGCCTTTAAATTTATAGAGGAATAGGCACAAGTTTAACTTTTTTTTTTTTGCTTTATTCTCATGATGCCATAAGAAAAAGCTTTTAGTCGTGACTCATTTGTTTTATCTTTTGAACTAAGGTTCCTAATTCTGACAAGCTACAGTATTAACATTGTGTAATATTTACATTGGAGATGACATAAGCTTCTTCTTTTAATAGTTTCTTATCATTTGAGGAATTAATGGTTGACTTAGCTATAACAACAAAAATAAAATTATAACACTAAAATTAAACAACGTTGACTAAATAGCGTAAAATATATATTTTCACCATGAAAAATCTTCTGTCGATGGAGCAAATATTTTCTTTTATCCGCAATTAATTCTGTGCATTTGTTTTGAACTGGTCGATGAAAAGGATAAACTTGAAAATTACACGAAAGACAAGCTGGAATCACAGCTACAGAAGAATTTGACGAAGAAATAAAAGTTTCAGGAGCCATAATATCATGTGTATTAAATATTTATAAAATGGGCTCAAGCTTCTGTTATTTGAACTTATGTATCTGTGCAAACGCTCATCATCCGTTTTATTGATCGTACAGTGGGAGTTGGTGATGGGAAAAAGTATGATCATACTGTAATTTTTTACATTTGTTGTACTAACATGCTACCTATCTTTTTTTTCACTCAACGTCCTAAGTATATTGAAGTTCCTAATGTACATTATGTACGTCACTATTGGGCGTTGTCGGAAATGTATATGATCTCTCTATCTATCATCATCACTATCAAAATTGATCGATTTTTTGTTTATAAAACCTCAGAGCTAGAACAATTACAGTATAGCGTACAATGATTTCGTATGCCTCATAAATATAATCTATTCAACACATAGCGAGACATGTAGTCATATAACTTAGACTACTGTATATAGATTGAATTATAAATCATTCATTTATAAGCTAAATCAATACAAACTACAGTATAATAAAACTAAAAACTCATCGATTATTCTGACACTCTCATTAAAAGTAATTATGCGATTGTCTCAGTATTAAACACTGCAGTCACCATTACCAAATGCGCAAAATTACAATAGTTGCATACGCAAATGATATTAACAAGTGGAAAATAAAAATATAATATCCTTATTTAAATAAAAATAATAATTCTGAATCTAAAATGGGTCTTCTAATTTATAGTACAATGTTTGATTACTATAAAATCGCTAAAGAAAACCAATTTTTCCAGATTTACTAAAACTTCAGAATAAGATACTTTATAAAATTAAAACCTAAACGACTGAGTTATCTGCGAAAATCTTGGCTAAAAATCGTTAGAATTTAAATTGATGTTCGCTTAAAATTAAAATATCGACTAATGAACATAATTTAATAATCATTTAGACAAGGTAAAGTTTTAACTCACCGATAAAATCAATTTCGCAATTATATCATAAAGCGTCACCAAAATGAAGTCTCTTCTAAAGAAATGTAACAATATATTTTTAATTATACAGGTAAGTCACGACTTCAGCATGCCAAGACTAAAATCGAGATTGATTTGATAATTACCGTTTATATGTTGCAGTTATACCAGCTTTAATTAATTATAGGCGCTTTTTAATTAGTTTTTCTAATTTTTTGATTCGACTAGACTCCTGTTCTTGACCCGAAAATGGAGCTCGCGAAGTACTGTTGCCTTCTTCGTTAACTAATCCTTGTGTAACCGTTGCACAATTGCGATATACGTCAATTAGCATATTTTGATCGTTTCGTTTTAATCCCTACAAATAAAAATCAAACATTTAACCTAGATATTCAATATAATATGAGTCCATAACAATTAAACTTACCTTCATTTCTAAAACCTTTTGAAATTCATAAATATCTGACTCTGGGAGAAACTTAAGATAATTATCAACGAAGCATTGTGGAGAATCAAGCGGTGCCATTACAACCTATTAAAATTCAAAGATGTCAATTTATCAGGTCGAATAAAATAAACGATAAACAATTTTACTTTTAGAATCATCTCGGCTTTAGCCATCCCTTTAATGACAATTTTGGTAAAGCTGCCAAAATGTGGTTGATATGATGTTACAAGTTTAAGTATGAATTTAAATGTTAATAAATTACCTGGTAGGCGGTTTTCTGATTACTTTTGAACCAACGGATGGCAAATCAAGCAGAACTGTCTTCAACATGTGTGTGTCCAACAACAGCTACATTTAAGAGAATTAAAAGAAAATAGCATATAATTTTTATTCATTTTTAAAAGTACTATATGTATAGTAAAATAACAATTTTCAGAATTATAGTACAATAAATTAATCACCTGCTCAGCCCCAACAGTACTAATTGGTTTGCACTTGAATATATGTGTAATGAACTTGGGAATAAATGAACTGCAAGAAAGAGCACTCAAAATATTAGTTTTCATATTGTTTATCATACTTATAGCATTAAATACCTTGCAAACTTTAAGCAAAACTGTGTAAAATATTTCCTGGATGAAGCTAAGTTGTCTCTAATAAGTGGCAATGTTTGGCGAATGTGAGTTGCAATTGCAGTTACAAACGCACTTTGATCACCGACTGACTCGACACTTTGCCATTGAATCTACAATATGGAAGACATTTCAACCACAAGTTTTAGCGTAAACTATGTAACCATATGTATTACTTTGCTCATAGCAGTTAACGCAGGTTCACAAGATGTTTCCAGATCATGAACCAACAACTGAATACAATTACCAATTACACTAGTAAAAGACCAATAATGACCGACAAATTTTCAAGTAAGAATAAATTAATCATACTTATTAAATACATCTTCTTCACCACCTAAATCAATTTTATCAGCAAGAGATGGATCTATTTTTTCACGTAGTTTCTCTTTTAGCTATTTCAAATCAAACATTTTAAATTAAAATAAAGTCATTTGATAAATAAAATTATTTGAACCTGCTGAGTTGTTTCCAAACAATATTCAGAAGTAGTTAAAATGCTGCAAACTCTACATAACTCCTCGTTGTTGAATTTAGGCATCTCACCTTCCTTTAAAAGACTCTGAAAGTTTTGTATTAATCCACTAGTAGATGTCAGTGAAGACAATACATTTTCACGAGTTGATGTAATTCTAAATAAATAACAATGTTAGTATAGACAGACCATGTTAAAAATTAACGACTTTACTTTGGCAAATTATTCTGCAAAAGTCTAACAGCATATTCTCTTAAATATTTCTGAAACGTAGAAGTGAGGGCTAACATGGGCTGCCCCGTACTTAGCTGAGCACACTGAACCATGCACTTTTTGTAAAAAACAAACAAATCGGCACAAGAAGGTAGAACGATGCTTCCTTCTACTTCGCCTTTTGGAAGTCCATGTTGCTTGAAATCTTGGACAAATCGGTCTATAAGTTCAGCCAAATTTCTATAACAAATTATTAAAAAAAAATACAATGAAAACTGGACACGTAACGACTCAAATTAACATATCGGTATAATTATGATCAAAACGTTTTTCAAATTTAAGTGATGTTTGTTAAAAAGTAAATTCAAACATTAATTTACCTGTCTTGAGATTCAACGTAAATGTTCATATGAGGCTCAAAACATTTGGAAATCATCCCAATGAAAGCTGACGGATTTGTGGCTTTTGCTGGAGGCTGAGATGCAAGTAATAAAGCAATTAAATATTTAAATAAAACTATTCTGTTTGAAATTCCCAATAAAATTTACCAAAACTTCATCAGCTGGTTGATCTTTATTGTCCTTATCGTCTTCTTCGAAAGGATTTGTTGATGCAACAGCAGTTTCAAATGGATTCATTGACTCTGGCACTTTTCTTTGCTAAAGCAAAATTAGTAATCTAAATTAATTGTATTATAAAATAAATTTAAGTATTGTACCTTGTTGGTTCCTTGTTCAAACGAATCTAAACGGGTTAGAGTAGCTCCGGAAAATCTTTTTGATAATAAAGTTTCAAAATAAACAGTTCGCTGAATAGAAAAAAGTAGCAATTTGACGTCAATTTCATTCACGCGTCTACTCATAATCTTCGACAGCTCAGATCTTAAGTACAAATTCAATATAAAATAAACCTCATTAAAAATACGATTAAATGTTTACCTGGTGATTTCACAAAACTTAATGGCGATTCTCTCGCTCATTTCCCAGTCTGGTGGAAAGAGACGACCAAACTTCTCTTCAAATGAAACTAAATGCCGTTTTAACCAAGAATATCTACGGTCAATTTTATCAAGCCACGCGTCCTATCATCAATTAAAACTTGTTCAACATTTAATTTAATAATTTTTAAAGTGTCAACGTTACATCTTGATTTTCTTGAAACAAATGCGTATATTCGGCTAATTGTAGTTTAATAAACCACTGCCAAAATTCACGTCTGAAATTAAATGATATGCTAATTGACTGTTTTTAAAATTAATTAATTTAAACGTACTTCACTTTTGGATCTAGAATGTTCAAAACCAAGCAGGATTCTGCCAGCTGTTGAGTTGGGGAAAAATGCTGCCAAAATATACACATACGTATATTTTAAAAAGTAAAAAACAAAATTTGTTTACACTTAAACGATAAGTTACTTTGGCATTAGGTCCTGCAAATGCATCTTGTAACTCAGATGTTATCTGGCGTCCTAATTCGATTTTGATATTATGAACTCTAAAGAACAACATTAAATATTTAAAGTTTGCTTTTGATTACCAGAATATTGAACATTGTTTTCTTAACCTTTCAGCAAGTTTTTTAATTTGAGGAATGTTATTGTACTTATTAAACTGGTCTAAAACGTTGACAACTCCTTGAAGAAGACTGGCAATTTCACCATACTGACGAATTCGTATCAAATCCCTTTACAAAAACAAAATATATCGAATTAATGCCGTTATCATTAATCATCACACGACGTCAACCTTACTCTAAAGCGTCCACTCCACCTACTAAAATGTATAAATTATTTAAAGTTGTTATGGAAGACGTTAAATTTCTTTTTGCGTTATCCAGCTGTTTAATATCTCTAGTTATATCTCGTACCTGTCATAATATTAAAAAAAACTAATTAAATATATAATGTCATTAACAATAATGACAAACCATTTGCTCAGACGTTTCAGCTTTTTCTTTAATCTCTCTTATTCGAGAAAATAATAACTGAATGGCCTGTTGAGCATCCGATAATGCTTCTTGCCCATCAAATCCAACGTTTGTTTGGCCACGAACAACTTGCCGAATGTCTTCATCTAAACTTCTATCCACCCCAATAATTTAGTAATATTTATTTATTAAATTTTTTAAAACTAACCGTATCTTTAAAGCCATTCCGTTCACAACTTCATCAATATTTGATAAAGATTGTTCGGTCGGAAAAAGTTGATTGATGTAATCAATTGCATTGAAATCTTGCTTGTCGAGAGGATCATTACTTGGCAACACCTATGACAATCGTTAAATAACCACAAAATCACCATTTAAAAATATTACTTTCTTACTTGTTCAATGGCTTGTTGGACAGATAGTGGAAATTCAATATAGGAATTAACAACATCATCTTCGAAAGGATCTTCTTCATCAACACCTGCCATATTAGCCATTCTTTACAGACCCTAGAGTTACAGTAAATACACAGCAGTGAACCCTACCGGTCTACAACGTTACAAACGCATTATCTTTCTCTATACGTCGTTGTTTGGCTGACTTTAGAATATGATTAATGTTAGGACAGCCACCGGTTAACAACGTTAGCTATTTAATGCGATCTCTATTATATGATTGCAAAAACCATTAATCTGCCATTAACAGGTTCATTATAATTGGCTGACTTATTTAGAAATATTGCCTCAAGTCTTCCATACTTATAAGCCCTCTAATCGCTCATACTTTCACGAGGCGGAGCCATTAAATTAAATTTCCAAAACAGCTACAGTATTACCACGTGTGTTGCAAAATATAAGTGAAATAAACCACTTTAAATATGAAAGAAAAGCTAAAAAGACGACATAATTTTAAATCGAGACAAGTTGAAGGAAATTACAGCGAAGATGGGGATGACAGTGAAACTAAAAAGGTAAATAAGTTCTAAAATAAAACCATGTGCAAGTACTGTGCTGTAGTTTCGGTCGACCGTATGTCTAAATTGGCAACGAGAATTCACTATAATTAATTGGGTTTTGTTACTTTGAAGATTAAGCTGGATCTTCCTGAAGCTGAATCTCAAAGATATGATTCAAGTAATGCATTGGTTTTGCCTTCAAAAAAACGTAAAACAAAAGTAATAGCTCCAGTTGAAGTTCAACCTGTTAAAAGGCTTTCCAATAAACAACGCAAGAAATTAGAGAAAATTGTCTCTGCTAAAAAAAAGAAGAGAAATGTAAGAAGTGTATTTTGTCGAATCATTGAGATTTTATTGTTATACAAGATTTTTTTTTGTTTTAAAGAGAGCTTCACTACTGCAATCCTTAGCAGAACTGCAAGCAACAGAAGAAGAAAGCAGATTGTATTTATCAACAAGTGACATGCAGACAAAAGGGCTTAGAAAGTTTGTATTTTAAATGCTTTGTATTAGATGGTGTTTCTGTAAATTTACATTGTTAAATTCAGATGTCTTGCAAGTAAATTAGAAGGAACTCAGCTGAAAAGTATAAAAGGTAGCAAGAGGAAAGTAAACGTGGATTTAAAACAAGACTCTTCATCGGAGGAAGCAGAGGATTCTAGTACATCAGATAACTCGTCGGATGATGAACTAGTTTCAGATATTTTAGAGAATACAACTGCTAGTGACGATCATATGGCACAAGAGGAACCCACGGCAACACTAGTGGAAACTAAAAAGGAATCTGAGGAAACTAAATCTACACAATCAGCGGAGCCGAATATTATTAGCGTTCCAGAACGTAAACCATTGAAAATTTGTTTTCTGAATCGGACTGATGAAATTCAAGTAATGTTTTTATGACCATTTACAATTTTTAGATTTTATGTTTAATTTTTCTGTTTTCTACTTTCAGAAAAGTCGATCTAAGCTTCCAATTTTATCTGAAGAACAAGTAGTGATGGAAGCGATTAATGATAATCCAATTGTGATTATTTGCGGTGAAACTGGTTCAGGAAAAACAACTCAAGTTCCTCAATTTTTATACGAGGCAGGTTATACTAGTGATGGTTATATGATCGGAATTACGGAACCTAGGAGAGTGGCTGCTGTTACCATGTCGCAAAGAGTTGCTTTAGAAATGAATTTATCAAGTGATATTGTATCTTATCAAATTCGTTACGAAGGAAATTCAACCGACAAGACAGCGATTAAATTTATGACAGATGGTGTTCTTCTTAAAGAGATGCAGAAGGTAATAAATAGAATATTTTAAACTAATGTAGTGGCATTCTGATTTAAATATTTTAAAAAGGATTTCCTACTGATGAAATATTCAGTGATTTTGGTGGACGAGGCTCACGAAAGAAGTGTTTTCACAGATATCTTAATTGCAATGTTATCTAGAATTGTCCCAGTAAGAGCTAAGGTAATGTTATTTCGATACATTAAACAGTTGCTCGGAAACTTATTTTAAATAAATTTTTAGAAACAAGTTCCATTAAAAGTAGTGATTATGTCAGCTACACTTAGAGTGGAAGATTTTACTGAAAACAAATGTTTATTTATCAATAAACCACCAGTGGTCAAAGTAAGACTAAAACTAAAATTGCTTCTAAAATTTATTTTTTTTAATTTGAATGGTTATTATTAGGTGGAAGCTCGTCAGTTTCCGGTAAGTGTTCATTTTAACAAAATAACAAAAGAGGACTATGTTGCTGAAGCTTATAAAAAGGTAAACAAATAATTCCGAGTGAAAAATAATACGATAAATTAAGTGACTAATAATTGATTTTAAAGGCTTGCAAAATTCATCGTGAACAACCAAAAGGTGGAATACTGATATTTGTAACTGGGCAACGTGAAGTTAACACTTTGTGTAATAAACTGCGGCAAAGATTTCCAATCGTAAACACGAATGATGCCGTTGAAGATGAAAGTGAAAAAGATAATAATGAAAGATCTTTAGACGAAGAAAAAGAAAAATGTTCTTCGAAAGAAAAACAAAATACATCGCAGTCAAATCATCTTGATTTTCCGAAAGTTAATTTAGACGAGTAATAGCGTTTTTAGCGTACATGAAAAGAAATTTACTGATTTTGGTTTTGATAAATTTCAGGTATACGTTTGAAGAAACTATTGATGAAAATGAATATGATTCTGAAACGGGAGATGCATTGTCAGATAACGAAGAAATAGTAAGCAAATCATTTTCTGCAAACTGCAAAATAATTTAATTGTTGTTTTTTTGTAATTGTAGAATATAAGCAAGCTTTACCCAGAGCCTCCCATGTACGTTTTGCCATTGTATTCATTTCTACCATCACATAAACAGGCGTTGGCATTTCAACCACCACCAGATGGTTGTCGACTTTGTATTGTTGCCACAAATGTCGCCGAGACTTCAATTACAATTCCAAATATTAAATATGTTATTGATACGGGAATGGTAACCGCTTCTAACAACTTATATAATTCTTGCATTAACTTTAAAAATTTTTTTTTGATAGGTGAAAGTGCGTTTATACGATAAAATAACAGGTGTATCAACATTTCGTGTTATGTTTACATCAAAAGCTTCAGCTAACCAAAGAGCAGGACGAGCTGGTCGTACTGTTGCCGGTCACTGTTACAGGTTCTGTCAATGTCGAAGTTAAGTTTGTGTTGTTTAATTGTTAATGAATATGATTCAAATTTTTTAGACTTTATTCGTCAGCGGTTTTCAATGACGAATTTCAGCAGTTTTCTCAACCTGAAATTTGTCGTCGGCCAATTGATGATGTAGTTTTGCTATTGAAAGTAAGTCTGATTCTCTCGAAACATTGGGTAATAAAGCTGATTTTTTTATATCGTTAAAATATTTTTTAGGCTATGAATATTCATAAAGTGTTAAAATTTCCGTTTCCAACTCCAGTTGATTTTGAAAGTATTAAGGTAAAATATTTACTTTTTTATTCTTAAAACATTCTAATATTTTATAATATTATAGGCGTCTGAAAGACGGTTAAAACTTTTAGGAGCTTTAGAGACTGAGAAAACTGCGCAAAACTCAATGGATGGTAAGTTAAATATTCCAATTCAATTTGAAAATGTAGTGGACTAATAATAAAAACTATTGGTTGGTTAATACATCTGAAGAGAGTACAAAACTAACACCATTAGGTCAAGCAATTGCCTGTTTTCCTGTGGCTCCTCGTTATGGAAAAATGTTAGCTTTAAGTAATCAACAGGGTTTATTGCCTTATGTTGTGGCTATCACATCAGCACTAACAGTGAATGAATTGCTACACGAAAGTCAATCAACATTTCACAATGAAGAAGAAGTAATTATAAAGTCATTTAGTAATATAGTTAATATTAATTCTAATAAAATTAATTAACAGAAAGAAGTGATCAAAAACATTGGACAAAGATGGATAGAAATTAGAAAAGCGTGGGCTGGGGAGGTACATAATAATAATTCTTTTAAATTGCTATCAAATACAATCGGCTCTAACTATTTTGTTGTAGGGAAATACCTTTATGTTAGGTGATGTTATGGTTTTACTGAAGGCAGTTGGAGCTTGTGAATACATTGGTTGCAGTAAATTTGACTTTGACAAGTATGGCGTTCATTACAAGTCAATGGTTGAAGTTCGAAAGTTAAGAATGCAACTTACCAACGCTATCAACTTAGCCATACCAAGTGCTAACATTTGTATTGATCCTAAAATGCCACCACCAAGTGATATTCAAGCCAAATTTTTAAGGCAAATCATGTTAGCCGGTTTACCAGATAATGTAGCAAAGTAATTAAAATGTTAATTATTAATGTTATCGAAGTTAATAATTATATCATATAAATAATTTTTTAGGAGAGTTTCAGAAAATGAAGTAACAGGTGATGCAGAGGAAAAAAGAAAATGGAAAAAAGCTTATAAAGTAAATTAATGGTTAATAATTTCCAGATTAAATTGTTTAATTCTGTGGTATTGTTTTGTAGTCTAGTTATATTGAACAGCCAGTATTTATGCATCCATCTAGCGTTTTATTTCAAGAATTACCCGAGTACGTTGTTTATCAAGAAATTTTCGAAGGCAAAAAGATGTACATGAAAGGTAAAATGAAGTGTAAACAATGTTAATATACGGTATATTAGAAACTTTCTTCTATTCTTGTAGGAATGACAGCAATTGAACCTGAGTGGATAATTACGTTTTGTCCCAGTCAGTGTACGATATCAAATCCACTGACAGAACCAGAACCAAGATTTGATAAACAGAGTGGAACAGTGAAATGCTACGTTACAGCTACATTTGGTAAAAATCTTTTATATTCTCATTACAGTTTCTCAAATACCTACTATTAATAATTACATCATCTAATTCCTTTAATTATGAAAAAGTAACACATTTATGTAAGAGCAAGGCTAATGACATTTTAATTGCAGGAAAATGTGGCTGGGATTTACCACCAACAGAAGTAGACTATCCAGAAGGACTGGAAAGAATAAGATGGTTTGCTAGGTTTTTACTAAACGGAGATGTTTTTCCAAAATTAGACAAGTTCACTTCTCAACTATTGTCACCTCCTGCTATCATGACTAAATCATGGGCAAAGTAAATACTTAGAATTACAGACCATTTGAACGACAACAAAATACATAATTTTACTATTTTAGGTTGCAGCCCAAAACTCAACTACTGCTAAGTGGATTAAGAGCAAGAAATGTTTATTCAAAAGAAACGTTAATGAAAGAATGGGAAAACGATAAAAAATGTAAGCAAAACTTTTATTCCCTTTATCTCTGGGAACAGTAAATAATAATTAAAAAATTTCTAATCTCATTATTATTATGTTTATCTTGTTTATATAGATCTTTTAAATGAATATTCAGCTTGGTTACCGGACTCAGCTCATTATGAATTGCAAAGCTTATGGCCTCCTTTGTAAATAAAATGGGAATTTTTTTTAGAGAAAAATAACCTAATAAAGATTGCTATCTATTTTTAATCAACAATTATTCTGCTTTCTCGTGATTGGGAGATTCAACTTTTGAGGCATTTTCGGAAGATTTTTTCTTTTTCAAAGGATTGTTTTTACACTCCAGGTATAAGTTATTCAAATCAAACGCTGCTTTTATGTTATCCTGGAAAATGGAAAATGTTGAAGTTTGTAGATAAATCTCCGAAATCCACAATTATTATATGGATGGGTTTCTTGTTACAATATTTATTATAAAAAAAAATTTGTTTTTACTTACCATTGTAAAGTAGAATTTTGTTAAATGACCTTTGTTATCAACCAGAGGTTTTCTGTCATATTCCTTGCCATCTTTGAACACTATAATTGATGGCAGTTGTTGACTTAAGGAGGAGTCGTTAACATAAAACCTGTTAATTAACTAAGCTTATAATCCCGTTTTAGATAAATATTCAAAATATACTAACTTTTTAGCCATTTCTGGATATCTTGCCACGTCAATTTTACCAAATTTAAGATTTTCAAGGGCATATCTAAGAGAACCAGATAACATTACTTTAACATACTTGGAAAACCATTACAAAATGTCTATTACTCAGCAGATAACTCGGCGAAAATTGGAGCTAAATTGATACAAGCTGGGGACCACGCTGCATAGAAAGAAATAACCCATACTACTCTTCGGTCTCTTTTTAATTCTTCCTGTAATACAAGTAATTCTGTTATGGCTAAACATTAATCAAATGTCTCAAAAATCGCCACCAACCTCCAGATCACTTCCCCTAAAATATACGAGATTTTGAGGACCTGAATATGTCGGCTCTGGAATTGCCAGTAATTGAACTGCCAAACAAAGTTTAAAGTTAGAATTGTGTTTTGCGATTCATTTCAAATAACATTTTACTTTACCTAAGCATAAAATTGCGTAGAGAATTCCAATACGTGGGTCGTTGTACATGTAAAGAATTAGATTACCTATTTTGCAGTACATGAATGCTGCAGACAGATATGTCACCATTGATGTTGCACCTAAACAAGTTCAGAATATTATATTAATTAACCTAAATTATAAGAAAAACGAATGCAACTTAAGTCTACTCTTGATTATGGTAGTGCTAAAATCAAGTCGCACAAAATAAACTTGCCTTGCTTTCTTGTTTTGAAAACAACTACAACTGCCATAAACATTGTTATTTCCCATTCTCTCTGATAAATACATAACATTAACAGTAAAAAACTAATTCGGAAAGGAACATCTTAAATCAACCAGCACTGAAAACTTACCCAGCTCAATTCGCAGCGAGATTCAGGGAATACGACGTAGCAAAATGGATACAGAGTTCTCAATGCATAAAATGATAATGATAGCAGCAAATTTACTATATAATGTGGATGTATTAATTTCTTTACATCTTTAAAAAATCCCTGCATATAAGACTTCATTTTCGTTAGCACACGATCCAGGAACCCCGGTGACCTATAAATTATAAAACATACTGTAATTGCTTAATACAAGTATGGCAACTATTACACAATAACAAAACTTCAGCCAATAACAATATACTATTGTGCAATCCGTAAATTATAACAAAAAAATCAAATTAAATTTATTGTGCTACGGTTATCATATTTTTTAATGTTTTAACTATTTAGATGTAATAGTAGTTAGAAGAAAGGCATAACTCAAAAACTAAAACGTATTCAGGATTCATTATAAAATTACTTGCACTTATTCCGGTCTTCAAGGAATCCCAAGTGATTCTTGAATGACACACGTACCACACTTTGAACATCTATTATTAGCTAACAAATTGCATCTTTGCAGTTGCCAAACTGTGGCTCGCGACTCAACTTCATTAAAACTGAAATATTTGACTGAGAACTTACAGTAATATTATACAAATTAAGTTTTATATCATCTTTTTTGTCATATCAAACTCGTTTTAGATTCGTAAATCAATTTATCAGTCTTTTATGTTAAACATTTGAATGAAAAATGTTGTTTACTGAAATATAAATCTCACAATATTGGGGTCAGTGTGACAGTTAAAATAATTAGTCACATACATAGTAATGGAGACTTTATAGAAACACCGACTGTGTCTTAGTATTACACTTGTGAAGAAATAATTAGACAGTCTTGTGTACTGTAATTGTAATCCCTCAAATAGTTGACTGTTGACAGATAATTTGTCCTCATGTTGAAGTCAATGTAAAATATAGGCCATTAGTTAATGACCGGGTATCCGCTTCTTCGACGGATAATAATTATACTGGATGTTATGGTCACCGGTTTTAACTGGTTGTGTACACACGCACTCGTTTGCCACACAATTGCAAGTCAAACAAAAAAAAAGTAACACATATCTCACTTTAACGTTGTAAATTTGACTATTGTATGAAGGATGTGAGGAATAAAATTCTCCCCAACACTTCAATCAAATGACGAATCATCACAAGCAATATTTCAATTTAATCAATTTCATAATCAGCTGAACGATATACTACAGGGTACTTCGTTATAAAAATAACTCGAACTTGTTTATTAAAAACTTAATTGCAACTTATTGATTAAGAAATATTGTAACATCTTTAGAATATTTTAAATTTATAATCTCTCCAATGATGCTCGTATATAGTCGTTTTAAATGGTATTATAACACAATTTGATCTGTCCGTAGAAATCATAATATCGGGTTTGGTCAACCTGATATTAGCTGTAAATTGAGAGTTGGTTGTGTATACTTTTTAGTGAACTGTAACTATAATTGTGGTACATGCACCCTGTAATATGGTATTGTATTGTGAGATATATTTTGTGAAGTTACACTGCTAATAGTGGGTTCCATTTACGCATCGAAACCGACATGTTATTGATTACTAAAAATGAATTTGATACGTACCAAAGTGTGAAAGATGAATATTGTCCAATTAGGATCTGGACACAATATGCTCGCAACTAATAAGTTTCAACCAATTTCTAATCATAATAATATAAATAATGGTGTTTCAACAGTCGCACCAGTAATCATTATGCCAATCCAAATAACGGGATATCCAAAAATAAATAATATATTCACAAAATGAGTAAAATATTGAAAACTTTTTAAATAAAATTATAAATTCAGAAGAAACTAAACATAAGATAATACTTTAAATAAGCAAATGTGACTTAACTTAGTAGTAACCAGAATATAATGCTCAACATGTCCAGTACGGTACTTAAGGTTATTTTAGCATATTTGTTACCTTTGCTTTCTAGCATTTAAACTCAGATTTTAAAAACATTAAATTTTTTTTAAGCAGTTAAATACGGGTTTACCGAATAATTGAATACTCAAAAGTTAAACTGATTGCACATAAATTTAAACCCAGATAACATACAAAGTACATTAAAAGAAAAATCACCAAGTTCAATTTCAAGGAGTAATAGTCGGTTACCATGATAACATAAACGAATTAGAAAATAAAATAAGACATTCAAATCTTATTATAAAAACACCAGTAAAAGTTAAACATGATACCAAATTTATACAGTATAAGTTATTTGATATTTTATTTGCTATGTGCTATTTAATATGGCAGATCTAAAACCTTTAAATTTAAATATTTTAATAAGCTAAAAGTGCAGTATTTGACATTTGCTTTACATCAAACATTACTCCTGGAATAAGTTAGTGGCAATCGAGTCATTGAAATGCTCCTAAATTCAACTTTCTCCGTATCACTTTACAGTAAAGAGTGATGGCTTTTTTTTTTTTTTTTCATGCAAATCCAAACGATTCAGCTCATCAATTAATAACATTTGTCCAAAAAACAACGAATAGGGTATTATAAGTTCTTCTGGCGTTCATTCGTTTTCTAAAGCAATAATGTTTATATACAGTATTTACAATTAAAACTCGTAATTCTCGATTAAAAAATCGGCAAAAAACCTAAATCTCCCAAAGTTTAGAGTTTTGTTGACTTTTTTAATAGATGAAAACATCCTTTTTTTTACCTATTTGCCATAATTGTATAAACAAATCGACTTTTTCGTATAAATTTGAATAGTATAATCGTGTAATTTTGTTTATACAGGTAAAAAATCAGGCCAATCTTGGCTTGTCATTGATATGTACAATTGTGCATTAAGTAGGCGTTACTTTCATGTCATCTTCAACCTACATAGATACCTAATTTGAGTAGTTTTACGTATTAAGAATCATACAAAACGACACATTAACTTTGTAAGTCGAACATGCAACTCATTTAATTATTAATACGATGGCCCATTAACAGTATTAAGTGATGCTAAGCAGTCAATTAATAAATGATGGCTGAACTAATTATTGATTTCAATATCGATTAACACCAAAATAACTACATAATTATAACAATTAGAATTGAAAGTATTATGACTACATTATGCTGTAAATTAAACCTTAATGATATTTTAGTTTACTAAAATAATGTATAAATTTTGTTTGGAATTGGTCAATCAAAAGGATAACATGTAGTTAATGTTATACTCGATGTCTGACTTACAGTATAATACCGTCATAGGATTGAATTTAATTAGTTGAAGTTTAATTTGGTCCCTTGAGCTATAAGCTAAGTCTGCCACAATAATAGTCCAAAGCAAATTTAATTTAAAAAAAAAAAGAATTAAAAAACTAAATAAAAATTAACGAAACTGAATGAATGATCAAATCGATGTCACGCAAGATTCACGATATTAAAAAACCAACTACTGTATCTAAATACAGCAAAATCAAGACTAATTTTGCGACTTCCTTATTTTAATTAAAAATATTATTATCGAAGATGTGATGGGCCGTTATACGATTAATAATAATGTCTTATTAAACATAGATTTTATTCTCATTGATTTACTTTATTTGGAATACAAACATAAAAAAAATTAGATCGACCTCTGCGTGTCGGTATCATTATAAGTACTGTACTGTTAGTGAATGAACATACTGTATAGTGTACCGGTAATGGTTATACTGCTGAATTATAAATAGTGACACGATATATTAGACATGGGGAAAATATACCGTACCCAGTACAATAAAGTAGGAATAATACAAATGACATCTAAGCCATACAATATATTCATCGACTTAGTATTATTAATCATGACATTGAATTTATTTTTAGCTTTTTTTCCCCCGACTCGTAGTTTTTTTCTTTTCGTTTTATTCTTGTTGCTAATGCGTGGTTGGATTTTTTTTTTTTTTTTGCCAATTTACTTTTTCGTTATTTACCGTTACATTTTTCGATCTCAGTTACCGTACAAGCTATAATAGTTTTTGCGATTATGTCATTTAACTTTTTTGGTAATTAGTAATTACTAATAATACGATATAGGGAAGACTTATCCTTTCTAAATTTCGAAACAAAATGATCAATCTTTTATTATTTTGCATGAACTTACAATAGCTTATAAGCTAATTAGAAATTTCTAAATTTAGTGTTTTATACAGTAGAAGTTTTGGTCAAGAACGGTGATTGGGTTGCTATTTTTATGTAAAAAGATAATGATTATTACATTACGGGTAAATGACTTTACTTTTTAGAGTCACCATATAAATGAGGGCGTGATCATTTGGACAATTACATTTGCCATTTAATCCGGTTGGTCACTTTGTGTTATGGATTTAATAGTCTTTTTTACATTACATTTAAACGTAAACAATTAGTTTTATAATAATAACATATTGTAACGTTAAAACATATAAGTTGCATTTAAACCGTTTTTATTTAAAATATAAAATGTATTATTTTTATTTTATTACTGTTTAAGAAAACTAATCTTTTACTAATACCCAGTGAGTAACGCAAATTTATCATCTCCTAACCGTAGTCAGGATGGCCGAGCGGTCTAAGGCGCCAGACTCAAGGATATCTTTCCTTCCGTAACGTATACGGGTGAATTCTGGTCCACGAATGTGGGCGTGGGTTCAAATCCCACTTCTGACAAATTTTTTTTTCTTTTTTAATATTTCTAAGTACTAATCTTAATTTGAACAGACGACCCTTACAATAAAACGAATTTTTATTACTCGATTTAAATTAAAATCCGTGAAATGCAAAGATAAAATACGATTTGTGTCAAGCTAAAAACTAACTTTAAGAGTTGCTGACTAGTTTTCAGGGCACTTAATTGAAGTGCAAATGAAAGTTAATAATTGCAAATTTTAAAACACATTTAAAAGACATAATGGAGCTTTGATTCGATGATGCCAACAATATTCCAATACAAATAATAATATTAATGTAGGTCATCACGACAATATCGATATTTAATACAGTATGAATGCAATTTAAGGGTAATACAAATGACATGCGCTTATCAGAGACCTAGAAACGGTTACTATCGTATCCTTAATAGCAGTATATTTTGATGTGACTTAAAATTTAATTAACTATTGAAACGCCTGTCAGTGTGAAATTTGCATAATTCAAAATTGGTTTCTGTAAGTTGCATAGCCTTCTAAGCAATAGTATATTCAATCAAAATTATAAATATTACACTTTATGGTGAGCTTCAACTGATGACCCTCTTTATCATTTGTCCCCCCTAGTGTGGTGACGCCATCATATGTCATAAGGGCGATTTACTTTTACAATTTTATAGGCTGATGTAGCATAATATCCTTTGAGTACACTTGAAACGAAGCAAAATCAATACATAATGTATTGAATGGGGTTATTTATGGCCCACCAATTGACCCCAATTAGCAAACACCTCCCTCTCATGCCTCTTGACTATAAAAGAAGTAGATCATCGGAAAAATATTTTTCTAAACGTACGACAATCCACTCGATATCGAATCCAAACATCATTACAGCTTTTAATCACGCATTTTATTCACAATTAATAAACCACATGCATGTAGTCTTTAAAATTTGTATTGCTAAGAAGTCTTGAAAACGTCGTCGAGTTATGAAATTGAAAATGCAGCAAATGAAATAAGAAGTCCATTATCGGGGAAAAAGTAACAAATTTTGAATGGAAATGTTTTCTATTCTGTGCTTATAATGTTTATCTGAGTTGTAAATAGAGATTCGAGACTTTTCCATCGCAATAATCAGCCATTTGATATACTGTATGCAGACTACTGTATACATTATTATGCATTGTGGAATTTGCATTTATTTATTTGCGTTTTGTACTTCCTGTTTTGTCGGCAATTTTTATTTTTCCTCCAATAGAAAGTATTATGACAGAATATATTTTTTATAAATAAAAAAGTCAATAGTCTGCTCATTAAGTATAACTTACAGTCGCTTTACATGACGTACCGGTACTAGTTTTCTTATTTAATATATATAAAAAAACAAGCGAAACAAAGGTTGAGACATAAAAACGGTATATTCAGACTACTGTGCCCCCTCCCCCTTTGTGAGTGTCCTATTCAATTGAATGAAATAAAATGAATAGAAATACGTCAATCATCTGCTTAATGAATAACAAGTAACCTCATCAAATTACTGGATAATAAACTATAATGAAAAGCATATCACATAATATTCCATTGATTACATTCTTAGAAAAATGTAGAGATTGCATTTGCAATTCAAAATAATATCCAAAATTATTTTCTCATATATCATCGATAACTACAATATAACTTTTAATTATTGATTTAATTTTTCGTTAGCAATTTTTTCCTTAATCATAAAAAAATGATTAATTTCATATAAATTCACAGCATCAAAATTACCGATTGACTTAATCACATCAACATTTTCAACCATTTAATATTAAGATTACTTTCTAAAATCAAGAAAATTATAACAACAATTAATTTTAAATATTACAAACGTATCAACAGTGATTGGTCACTATCATAACAAACTTACAGTATTACAAAATGATGATGATTATTAATTAATCTAAAAATTTAATGAAGCTCAGCAACATACTGTACTCGTCTTACGGTATGGCATTCATGTTTCTGTAACGGATAGGTAATTAACTTGTTACAAGAAAATAAAACCTTTGATATCACATTGGACACTGAAAGATTATCCAAATGATATATCACAAACCTCATGTGATTGGCTAAATGGACATAGGTAGGCGGCGTCTTCGCAACTTTAAGACAAAAAGCTGATTATCAGATAAATATAAAAGCCATAAATGATTTAGTAGATGACAGTTTTCATAATTATTACAAAGTGAAGGTCAACACAGTGACTATTCGTATGTGTGCTCATTCAAAGATTCTTTTGAAAAATTTACAACAAAAGTTTTACGAACGCTTAAAAAAAAACAAACATTTAGTGACGTGTTCTCAACTTGGGTAAGTCAATTCAGATCTGAATAAGATGCTGAGTTAATTTTGTTATTTGTTGTAAACATTATTAAACTTACACATCAACATCTTAACTTTTTTTCTTTAATTAAGTTTAATTAAGGAGTTTATAATTCGTACCCTCTTCGAAATACAAAAGGATTTCTTGCTCTCACTACGGTTAATTCGTCTGCATTTACTGTTCATCGTGGGAATTTAATATTTTATGAAAAGCGAAAAAATCAGTTAAATTTACAGTACTTCATTACACAACGTCTCGCTCTCTCTGCCATTTTTCCAGCTGAGTCGCAACTAATTTCATTGTGAATTAATTTGAGTTCAGTTACGTGAAACAGCAGTCTGAAATTTCCATTGTAAAATTTTTATAACGGTATTGTATGATCACAACTTAATTTTAATTTTAGGTACCTGGTAATGTACATCGTTTATATGTGAAGCTGAAAAGCTCGGTCGTAAAATATATAAATGCGGTTATTTCTAATGGTGAATGCAGTGGATACAAATGATAAATAACTTAAGAAACCGCACGAACTTAAGCAACACTACTCAAACATACTTATAAATTTTAAGCGTTTTTATAGCATATGTAAAATCATTAAGGTCATATTTAATTTTCAATGATGCGTGTAATTGATCAGTAATTTATTATCAATCAAGGTTGCCAAATAAATTCGTTCCTTTGTTTTCCATTGAATATACAAGTTATGCGACAACACAGCAACATAGTTTTAGTACATGAAAAGTAATAAAGTCAAGTAAATTCAATTTTTAACACATTAAAAATATTCATATTATAGTGCTGTTATTTGATAAATGGCAATGCAAAATTTGCAACAAATGAACTGTGGTATTTAGCGTATACCATTAGTAACATATAAAAACTTATTCTTTTTTCATTTTTCAAATACAAAAATAAGCTTAACAAGGTATTTGCTTTTGAAAATTGAAAATTCAATTTTGCAAATAACCAAAAAGCGATTAATTTGCAGCATAACGTTTTATTTGCAACCTTGCAAATGAAAAATAAAATATATTGATTACACGTTGTATTACAACCTATAAAAAGTCTAACATATTAGTAATTTTATTTGGTGTTTACGTAAAAACGGTTGATTTCTGAATAGCAAAATCTGAATTGCATTCAGGAAACACTTTTGTTGCTTGTGTCAATGTCCTTTTCATCTTTAAATATATGTGGCACGCGAGTCTTAGCTTGAACGGGCAAATCCTAATGCTAAAATCACTTTTTTTTTTATTTTCCCAATCCTACTAAACAGTAATGTAATATGAGGTTTTCCACTCCACAAAAATATATAAATAAAAAAAAGCAATTTGAGAATTCACCAACTTAGCTGAAGAAGCTCGAAGCTTAATAAATGCAATTAGTTTGAATGTCAAATTCTTTTTTTCTTCTTCTTCATGGCATTATGGGAAGATTATCACCAAGTTACTGACCTTTTTTATTTAAAAAAAGCAATTAAGTGAACGCCATTGACATTAATGAGAAAGTGTATTTATACAACTCAATAGTACTCTTACGATGATTTTTTCTCTCTTATAACGTAATAATTATAACATTATACCTGAAAAGTTATTCCTAAATTAACAAACTTAAAAAAAAAATTGACTTTTTAAAAACTTTGACTCTTTGAGCCATTTATCTGGAACAAAATATTCAAAAAAGCCTAGAAGTAACTTAAATATATTTATTTGGGTATACAGTACCGTTTAAATTTTACGATATACTATAGTTATAACTTCATAAAAAAAAATTGTAATCACGCTAATGTAATATTTCACTATCGTTACAAATCTCTGTGCACTAATCCCGCTTCCACGTACTATACTGTAACCACACTTCAAATAAAAATGATATTAATTGTAACCAAACAACCAGTTTTAATATCTACAACACAAAACAATTCACACATAACTTTTAACCCAAATGTTACTGATGAAATTTAATACAGTCTAATAGAGTGATTTATGTAACATTCAAAATGCAAATTAACAATACCAGTACTCATTTTCTAATACAATCGGTAGTTATCTGAGAGTTAAATATTTGGTGAAGGAATTAAGAAGCCAAAAACCAAAATTTTCAAATTCATGAACTTAATACGTTCTTTTTCTGTAACACACGTTAAACCAATTTGGCTAATTCTCATCACCATTATAAAATTATACCTTATTTACTCAGTAGCTGTATTTACCTATTTTTAAAAAACTAATACATGTGGTCCACATGACATTTTTAATGAGATTAATACTGCTGGTAATCGATTAGCTAAAGCATTAAAATGACAAGTATAATAACTTCATAGGCAAACAATTGTCCCTGGGAAAAGTTTGAAAACAGGTATTTAAAATTTACTATAAATATTGGATAAAAAATCATTATTTATGAATTTCCCATCATAACTGATGTGAATTGCAGTTAAATTGAAATAAATAACTTTTGACATTTTTCTATACGAGGCTATATAAATTTCAAAATAATAATGTAAAAAATTTTATATGCATAAAAACGTGCTATTTTCTCTTCAATAAAAATTTATGTTATACCGAATTTGTATATTGTAAACATAAATATTCAAGTTTAAATTTGACGGGCTAGGGTAATAGAAGTAAAAAATATTTGTCGATGAGACAGACACCGAATATCAGTTAATATTAAACGGCAATGCTTAATCTAAATATTTTAAACTTAACTGTTTCCTAATACCAAGTCACTGTAAAGTTGGATCACATTTCATTTAATATAAACACCATTAAAATAATATCCATCAGCCGTTTCTTTATTGAAGTAAAAATTGCAACAACACCCCCAAAACAAATACGTTAAATACAAATGCTCTATCCTAAGGTATAATAAAAATATCTGTAACTAAATCTTAATTATAGCCTGAATTCGTAGCCATAATTAATGAATTTGTTTCATTTTTAATAAACAAAGTAATTACTAGAAAAGCGTGAAAATGCAATTAAAGCTTTGTTTCAATTATATACGCGTAATTACTGCATATAATAAAACAAGAAGTCAACGTCTTAAGCAAATAAATGCTTAATTAACAGATTCCAGACACTAATTGCATTATTAATCGGTTTCTATAAATTGCAAATGTAATGCGTTTAATTGACAAGAGGTTCTTACAAAATAATGTAACCTAAAAAAATTTCAAGAAAAAAAAAACATCTATACTTTTTTAAGCAAATTTCTTATCCTTCGAAAAACATAAAAACGAGGCCACTCAAATTGTCCCTATACGTGACGATACAACGTAAAACACGATAAAAAATAACTGCACATGAGTACCATCTAGGATTTTATTCGTATTCTGATCATTCAATTTCAAAAACACGTGCGGCACCTGGACGTTAAATATTTAACATTATTTCAATTTTTTACGTATAAATAGCACATTTGTTAAACAGTGACAGACGGTTTCCCTATACATTTTCCCAAAGGTCTCATGTGACGACAAGGTAAAAGTGACACTGTAAAAAGTATATGGGACGCCTACGTTACTTTTATTTTAATCAACATTGGCATTCAATAATTTATAAAAAAAAAAAACAGTGTTTAAGGTCAAATAAGCTGGTTTTAATAATTACTAACAAATAACATTTAATTATTGAGAAATTATCTACAAATTAAAAGTAGTTTCAGGTCTTATAGTCCCTGCAGTAATGCCTGACTGCAACATACAAGTCTTAACACTGAATTTTAAATGATTTAAGAAGTTAAATCGTGGCTAAGCTTTCGGGTTCATAAAAGTGCTTTTGTTATGAATCTTGTTGAGTACAGTAAAGCAAGTGCTTAGAATAAAATGTCGGGATTTACTTTCTGTATTTAAAGAAAGAGATTTTTCCTAAGTAAAAACTTCATAGGTAGTTGTGTTTTTTTGTATGTAGGTCATCAGCAACATTTCCACTTCAATTTTAAGCCATTAAACATGGAGTAAAAGCCCTTAAAGCTTTCGTATAACAAGTAGATTTAACGGATATAATTCTCAATATATAGTCGACTTGCGACTTTTTTATTTAGAACTTTTCTTTACAATGGAATAAACAAAAATAAAAGGGTTTTTTCTTCACATAAGATTAAAATCTTTTTTTGTTGCTACTGTAAATGACATAAATCGTCGCATACCGTATTTAGAATACGATAAGTCCAATACAAAACTAAAATCTCATAGCATACTAAGTTAACGCCATTACAATTTCAATGTTAAGCTTAGTCAGATATAATTAAAATATCAGATTACGTTGATATGTAATCCGATTAACAGTTATTTAGATAAAAATCCATAATTATATTTAAATATCATTCCTACTGTAATTGGCGTTTATTGATTTTCATTGTTAAATATTGCATAAACAAAACGTCAAAAATAAGATTTACCCTAGGGGAGTCTAAGTACAAGAACGCATTTTGTAATTAAAAATTTAATATGATTCAAGCACCGGTAATTTGGTTGGGTAATGTTCATTGTACTATAGTTTTATGATATAAAATGTAATACAGTCATTGAAAGCTGTTTCATAATTTCGCTCATGTTTATTTCCATAAAATTTTAAATATCAATAGAAAAAAATCTAACTAATTAGTGCACAACTCAGTCCATATGGGAATGACAGCTACTGTAATTCTAAGCAGCCATTTAATTTTAAAAATAATATAAAAATTTTAAAGTTACTTAAATGTTACAACAAACCACTTTGTAAATCAGATAACTTATGTACTGATTGAGCCACCAAAACAAATTTAACCAGTTTAATTTTATTCTCAAAATTTTCCAATAATTTATCTTTAATTTACGGATCCTGTTTTAAATATAGAACTTAAAAAAACTTGCTTATTTTTTACTTTTTTATTTGTTTTTAACGGTATTTTTCCATTACGCCATCTCTGAAAACTTATGGAGTGTGTCAAAACAGAGGACTAGGTAAACAATATTATTGTAATAAGCAATAAGTCAATGTTAAAAGTCAATTTACATGGGTAATATATCTGCATAATGTTAGGTAATAGCATTGTTCATGGTTTGAAATACAGTAACTTAAACATAAGCAATTTGGCCTTGCAGTTAAAATCCTTGGGAAATTTATAGCATAATAATATCGGCGCATTCCATCGCCTTATACCGATACATTTTAAGCTTTTGTAACCGTTCATAAACATATTCATGTATTCTTTTTCTTACACATATAAACAGTTATTAATTTGTTTGTTTTATTTAAAGGGTTTTCATTCAACATTTCATTTTTTTTCTTGTACAAATATATTGCTATTGTAACACTCCCTGTATATTTTGTACATTCAAATCGCAGTATACCTGATGGTGTTTACAAAAAATAAATAAAATAGCTTGACAATATTTGATAGATATTTAGAGAAAGACTTACTGAATGACCCTGAATTCCCCTTCTCAGAAGAAAAAGTCAAATGCTTAAATAATGTCATCCTCGTATATAGGCAATCACACATAGCACCTTGTACTCATATCACCGTATGCTAACTTATTTTAGGAAACCATTTAAAATGTCAATTAAATTAGTCTTGAGAGATGTCGTTTAACTCAGCTAAAGTTATCTCTTAAAATAGATAAGAAATCCTTTTAAGTTAATTAAATACAAATTTGGTCTAGGATTAAATCCACCATCGATTTTCTTTTAGACGCCTTAACTTTGGTAAACTGGCAAGACACTTTTATTCATCCATTTATTATAATTGCAATTTTCTCACTTTACAAAAGATAAGACAAAGACAAACGGTGAACTTTGGGATGTGCAATGCATGTTAAAAAAATGCACTCATTTTTTCACACTTAACTTTTTAACACACATAACTTATTTCACATTATTACAAAATTTAAGACATCTCAAATATAAACCAGTCAAGCTACCAGACATCAATTTCAGTATTTAAAATACCACATTTGATAAAAAAAACCATATAAAATGTATTTTTAATGTAACTTCTTTTAACAACCACTGCAACGTCATAAAAAACCACAATGACGTAAGCAGTAGATATTTTTACCCCGCTTTTAAAACATTTCTAGATTTGTCGATTAAACTTTAAGTGAGTTTTGGTGGGACATGTAGTCTTAGATTGTGTGTCATCGGATTAATTTATAAATAGCCTGTGAATTGCATTAAATAAAACATAATAACTTAAATCACGTGATCTTAAACTATTGGCTCGCTGTAAATCCCCAAAGGAGAGTCAAGCCCACTACAATAAAGAAAATCCACCGAGACGAATGACAGGTTTTATTCATGAATGCAATATGCCTAAAAGGATTGTTACGACACAAAGTGGAATCAACAACATACTTGGTGACGTCACTTCTACTATTTGCATACAGGAAAAATTTAAAAAATTTAAAAAACATATACACTAACGCACCAATACCTTCATGTCTTTAAAAATTTAGTTTTCTTAGAACATCAAGTTTCTCTAGTGGAAAATTTAGTCAAAAAAGTTTCATGTAAACAGAAATCTTGTTTCTAAAAGTAAAATATACAATGTAATATTCTGTAGTAAACCTTTAGAAGCAAAATAAAGTTGTTAAAAAGTTAGGAACTTAAATGTAAAATTTAGCTACAGTGTTGTTACTGTATAGTGAGAATCAAATCCAGTTTCTGTATCTTAAAATCTAACTTTTTTTAAGAAATTTTAGTATCAATTCATAACTATCAATACTGTACAAAAAATCAATAGCAAAAAACCGAAAAAGTGGACGATGACCACAAATTGTAGCATTTTTACGACGACCATAAAAGCCCAGTCAGTACGATTTTTACGACATTTTTATCACTGCATTTTTTCTCTTTTTTGTTGCTGTTGGTTTCTAACACTGAGTTTTTGACAAACAAATATTAGACACGCAATTGTGTCAGTAATACCACGCCCACCCAATCTCCATTCTTCTAAAGCAGAAGACGACGGCCAAGCAGATCATTGAATCAAAACAACCACAGATAAACATAAAATGAATCATAAAACTTCTACATATTTAAAAAAAATCCTCTCTAAGTCAACAAAACAAGTAATTTATATTGTGTGACTTGGTTTTTTGACAACGTCGACATGGTCATGTAACCCTGACGGGAAATGATAATAATGACGAAACTGCTTCCCTGTTGCGCTAGAATAGACAGATTCCCACATTTTTTCAATGGGTTGTTTATCTGCTGCATGGGTTTATATCTGAATGTTTTTAAAGATGAAAAATAATTGCATGTTTTAATATCCAGAATATCAAAATAAGAAATTTTTCTAGTCCGACTTCCCATGCAATTCTGTTGCTACGCTTAATTAATATATCCGTACAATTATGCCTAAAAGCTCAATGTCAAATTATGACAATTTTTGTTTGTAATTTAGTTACTTTTAGCTTTGAGTTTATTCATAAGTTACATAATGTTGCCCACGAGAATTGTTGGCTATTTATACTGTATAAACAGTTATAATTATTTTGTTATGATAATAATTATTTTTGTTTTGAGTTTTATTTTGGCTCCTTTTGGGATTTAATGAACGTAAAAATAACGTTTTAATGAAGAACGGATTCTTCTAGCTGCGCAGTAGTTGATACAAACAAAAAAATAGCTTTATTTTTCATGGTTTTATCTCAAAAATAGACGACATAAACCACAATATTGCATTGAATAGAAAAAATACAGTAATGATAAGCAATGTTCACACAGTTAATCACATACGTTTCAACTAAATCATATTTGAAATCCATCTAATTGTAAATTAAAGCTTAGTGCCATTACAAATTTAAACAACTTGAATAGTTTATTATTAAATAAGTCATTTACCAGTGCTAAAACGGTTTAATTAAGCTGATAAACAGTCACCATAACAAAAAATAATAAAATAACGTTGAATGAAGGCTGCGCATTTACTTTTTTTTTGCAGCTATAGTCAAAGATTTAACCTCGAATTTTATCGTTTGGTCTATGGTCTGTGGCTTTTTTTGGCATCAATGCCAGTCAATGACAATGTTTTTATTTGCTTGTATTTTAACGCTACAACATTTGGTCTGTCTCACAATTTCGGTCGTGTTGTCACCCATTGGTACTTAGAATATAATGACAAAAAAACGAACTAACTTGTGAGACAACCTAATACAATGCTATTGTAAACGAAAAGTAGGTGGAGTTTGTAATCAACCAACGAGTGAACAGATAGATGTTTTGTATATAGAGACGTTGACACTTTTCCTCAAGTCCATATAACTGAATAAATCTGTTTACATTAGAAAACAAAGCCACCATGTCCAAAAACCTTATTCATTTAGTAAACAAAGCTTCCTTAATCCGAAAAATGCATTTGTTTACATTCAAACCATATATTAACTTCAAAAATTGCCGCATTTACCGCACTAAAAAGTTCCTGTATTTTACTACAAATTAAACAAACTGCGTATTTCAACATAAAACCACAAAATTAAATAAACTTCAAGCATTTTCACGCTAAAACAGCACATTTCCTATAAAACGTATACAGAGTGAGTTCATGATTTATTTTCACTTACAATTTCTTATTTTAATTAAGACTTGTATAAGCTAAATTTAATAAAATCAGGCACAGATTTCTTGATAAAATGAATACAACTCTAAAATCTAAAATGCACTCTGTATGATGGTTTTGCAATTATGAAAAACAAAATTCTCTTCACAGTAAATAAAATCCAAATTACTTGTACTGTGCCATATTTTCAGTTTGTGTATGTTTTAATTTGCTTTAAATATTCTGTTTATTTAAATAATAATTGCACAGTGAATAAATATTGTTTTTACGAATAACTTTAACGGTCATTACATTATATTATTTTGATGTGCTTATTCGGATTATTGAGGTTTCAATCTTCATCAAATTAAAGCATATTGACACACACAGAAAGTCATTGTTATTGTAATTAACATTGCCAGAAGAAAGAAAATAATTTAAGCAAAATCTGACTGACCTCCAAAAACACACCCAAATCGTAATTAGATTGCTGATTTTTACTATTCGTGATTTACAAATACAGTAGTTAAATAAGCCAAATTTTCATGTGAAATTCAGTTACCGTGATTGAATTAATCGGAAAGTGACGCTCCCTTAAAGGAAGCGAGAGTAAGCAAACCAGTTGCGCTTATTTCAGTTTGCTTAAAATGCGCTCAATGACCTTAAGTTTTCATTATGCAAATTGACTTTCAAATTTTAATAAATTTTCATGAAAAAATATTTTCTTCTTGTTCAAAAGACATCCACTGTTTTTTATTATCATTGTTATTTCAACATATTAATTTATATTTCTATATGGTGTACAATATAAACATCTTTTTGTTGAATTTATGTTGAAAAATAAAAAATATAATAATGATAACAGTGAGTCAGCTGAAGGATAAAAGTTTTTGTCCTTTTGATGGGTTTATTTGCAAAATTTTGTCTGGAAACACTGTCTATCTTTATACACAACTTCCTATAACATAATTTATCAAGCATAAAAAATATCAAAATTTCAAATATGCCATATAAGTTCGTTCGCAATTTTTTTTTAAAAATAATATGCGAAAATAAAACTTAAAAGCAAACTTACTTATGAGACAATTTACCTAATATACCGAATATAGACAATTTGCATAATTTTTGTTTAAAGAAAAGTGTGCATTTTGCAGTCAAACAATGTTCAAATAGCGAAATTGTTTTTTAAAAAATAATAATTTAATAAAAAAATACCTTTCTATGAATTGTTATAAATAAAGCACACTGTATAGTAAAATAAGCTTTTGTCAATGGTAAAATACTAGGGAGAATGATGCAACTTCATTCAAAATTAATTACAACAAACTGAAAATGACGCTCGTAGTTTTAATCTACTTTAAAAACTTTTTAATTTAATTTGATTGTTAGTGGTTGGTTAATAGATTAAAAGGATTTAATGGTTTCGTATTATCAATCGATTATCGACTCACATAGTGCCAATATTATTGTGTATAACAGTGCTCTTAAGACGTTTGACCGAAAACAATGTGACAAAATCTACAAGTTGAATGTATTTTCTTCTATGCAATTTGACACTATAATTGCATTTCTAGTGTCAACTTTGTATACTTGAGCTTTTTTATATTTATTTCCAATTTCAATTCCGGATGAGCTAAATTATCCTGAAAAGGTTAGAATCCTACAGTATCTGTCTGTTGAGATCAAAATCCTACACATGTCAAATCATCATCTTCATCTTAATAAAAAAAAAACCTACAAAAGTACCATAATAATAAAATAAATGGTATTTTAGGTCAATGTAACTTCTAATATACCATTTAAATTCAAGTACCGGTACATAACAAAATCGTAATGTCAACTTTTTGCATATACAGTAACTTTATATTTCTATAGTGAAGACTTTACCCAAGATAATGGTCATTTCAAATTTTAAGCTCTTATAGTTTTGTTAAAATAATTCTTAAAAAATAAACCGGAAGTAGCCCAAATAAAATGTTAAAATCTTACTTTGCATTGAGAAACAGTAGCACACACTTCAGCAATAAAGCCAAATAAATAAATCAGCAAGCACCGTCTTTGTAAAAATAAAATTACACTACATTATAAAATAGTTTTGCAAATTTCGGTTCTTTTTAATATTACATTTTAAACAATTTAGAGTAGTCATACATAACTAAATTCCTTCGATCCCACTGACCTAGTACAATCTTCAGCCTTTTATTTCTCATCAGAAATTTCAAATTCGATGCCATTCGTAACACATTTGAATTTATCCCATTTCATCTTTCTGAATCCCCCTGTGAATTTCACACATTTTCAACACATAACATTTTTGCATTTTAAAAAGCCTCAACTGCAACAACAACTGTCTTTCCTCGTTGAAGAAATAAAATATTCAATATTTAAACCAACTAAAAATTCAATAATTAGATTTCTTTACATGCTGGATACCCAAAAATGCGTAGAAGATATCGAAAGAGACAGGGAAAAATAAAAACTTGCTGTAATCCAACAGCAGCAGTCAAATCCATAAGAGCTTCTGCCGTTGCAATAAGCAATTGTAATGAATAATATACTAGCAAATGATAAATATTTAACTTTGGCAGACGCTGTCAAGTGTCTTACGATCGCTCAAAACCTGGCGTCTTACAAAGTACGTTAGCGTTTCTTTTACGTATAAAACACAAATTTAATTAAAGACAACACGATTATAAACACACCACTAATTAATTTGTAAGCTTAAACTAACTAGACGAATCTAACTAGCTAAAATCTAACTAGAATGCGGATATCATTATTACGTTGCTTTTGTATCTATATTTTTAAATGCAATTACATTTAACATTCATTTAAGATTGAAAATAAACAAAGTAAAAATGAAACATATGTTTAGGCACACTGTATGATACATCTGCAAGCTGGCATTTGCATTATACAGTATATAAATCTCTACATTTTACATCTCTATATTTGATATGTCATTATGATTGTGTTTAAAATATTTCAATTTTAAGCATCAAAAATGTCCAATAATTAATCCGTTATTTCTAAAAATCAATATTTTCGTGAAACGTCATATGAAAAAGTCCCTTTAATCGAGATAACTTTACAGCTAAATTTGACAGTGTTTTTGAGCGTATAATTTATTCAATTCAGTGATTTATTTCGTAAAGCTTTTCGATTGTGTTTGTTTTCTCAGTCGTTCAAGCGTAAAATAATTCTTTTTTAAAGTTTTCCTAGAAACTAACTGACGTCATAAGTTGAAGACTTTCGTCCATTTTCTTTGAATTGAATAGTTGAAATGGAACAGACAGTCGCAAAAACAAACTTAACAATAATCATCAGTCAACTTATTAGAGCTCCAAAGCTTTAAAAAAAAATGTTAATGGATACCATTAAGTCTGTTAATAAATTAAAAGTTAGAACAAATTAAAGTCAATTTGCGCTCATTTAAAATATGATGATTTCTAATCAAAGTTGTTCTGCGATTAAATGTTGGTACATTAAATGATAATCAAATCGACCATTGCAACGTGTGACCATGAGAGGGGAACATTGAATCATCCCATCAATCCTTCTATTTGGAATCGGATTGTGGTATTGAGACTTTGAATGAAAGATGAAGTGAAGCGTTAAATGTCGACAACTTCAGTAGAATTTATTTGGGTTGTTTAATCCCCACAAATTATCGATTATCCGATCAATACCATATCGATAAAACTGTCAACTATTAATCTTTAACACTTCATCTCTTACACTTTTTTATTATTTTCTTTTGACGTCACAAGTACGTCATCTACTGAGCTCGTTCAATTATTAAACAACAAACTGCCAGCTGCTTTTCCTCAGTTTCCTGTACTCATATGACGTCACTAATAACCAAACGGATGTTTTGATTGACGTCACTTGACTCTTAATGCATTTGGCGATTATTTTACGCTAATCATGATGGATGCCGTAACAACGTCCACCATCTACTGTACAGTATAGTCTAGACAACAAGAAACAGACATTGAATTTAATTGCATAAAAACAAATTTAATTTCATAATTGAACCCAATCGTGCAAAACAAAATCGAGATGTTATGCAATGCGTTCGATCAAATACGGAAGCTTAACTGACCATTAAAAATGGATTGTTTTGACTTTTAAATTCCAAGTTAACCTTTATGTCAGTTTTGTTCAACTTGAATTGCAACTAACTTTAATAATTAAGTAACTCTATTTGCATTTGCAAAAACTGAATCCAACTTCAATCAATAATACTGGGACTAAAATCAGACCTTTAAATTTTTACACAAAAAAACTGTTAAAATCATCTAATAAATTGTCTATAACTAAATTACACTTCCCAACTAAATTAGACATTTCCCATTTTCATAACACAGTGCCTGCTTTGTAGAGTAGTACCGTATATCTAATTTTCCATTGAGACATTAGTATCTGCAATGCCTATTTCCCAGTTTTATTTTTTAAATTAAAAAATGCAAAAAAAAATCAGTGCTTACATTGCTAAAATGTGTGAATATATTAAATGTAATAACATATGAAATTTCTAATTCGTCTAACTCCAACAAACGCAATACGAGCACCTTGTAAATAATAAAATAATGGATACTTTTCACGTGATCTACTGAGACTATAACACGTGATACATAATACAGTATAAACACAGTATAATAAAATGCTGAATGAATGAATTGAAATAAATATTTTGTCCGTGACCATAACCATGAATATGATGTCGATTGCAAAAATAAATCAGCAGTGAAAAGGCAGAAAAGACCTTGAAAATCAATCTATACTAACAGCAAAATAATACAATACTATAGGGAATCGTGAAGGACATTTCAGTATATTATACCGTACACTCTACATTAAATTCAGTTGTGGTTTTTTAATACATTTTTAAAGCTTTAATAACTTAAATTTAACGTCCAAAAACCTATTGACAATAAATCTGAATAAAATATAACCAAGAACAATAGTTATTATTAAATAGAGACCATTTTAATCAATATTTTACGTTTTCTACTGTAAAAGTAAAACTGCTTTGTATATTGCTAAGTTAGATACAAATCAATTTACTGTAATTTTTGCAAAATCGTGTACATTTTGATCGATGATTATAGTGTTTATTGATCTAACAGTTTGTCTTAATTTATCACATTTCTGGCTTAAAAGCCTAGACTTTTATATTTATTTATATTTTTGCGCCTTAACCAACATTTCATGATTTACTGCATTTCGCATTAGCATTTATCGATTTATTAATACTGTACATACTATTTGAGATGTCTTGCTCTTTTATTATATGTTTAAATTGGTATTTTATTAACTCGCGTCCCAAAGTTTGCCTACTTCTATCAAATACTAATTCAAGCGTAAATCCGACTTCTACCAGTCAAATAATACTATTTTTTATTTATTGTTTTTTTATTTGTATGTTTTCACAATTAATTTTGTTTTCATAGTAACATAAAAAAAACAAATGCTACTTATAAAAAACTCAAAACAAACAAAAAATCTATTGAAAAATGTCTTATAATAACAATATAAGTCATTCACATTTTAATTAGTCTACACAGTAAAATAACAACAATACAGTCCCATGTATCTTTTAATTACATGAAAAACTCAATTAAGGCCAACGGTTTAGATTTTTAAGATTCCAGACAATGACATCGAATTCAAAACAAAAAATTTAAAAAATTATTATTAAAAAAGATTCATAATTATAATGAAAGATTTTTGTCCGTTCAGAACTTAAAAGATCTATCACTGTTAACTATAAAACATACAAGGTTCCCAAGCAACTGTACATTTACTTCTAGTTTCTCTTCTCATTTCCCACAATTGTACAGTAATTCAACATTGACTTAAAAAAAAACTCACTAATTAAGCTATTTGAACAAATCTTACAATCAATAATTTAATTACAAAGTACTACAATACCTAATCAAAAGCTAAGCCAATTAATTTATAAGGATGATAATCAAGTATTGTGTAAATACCAAATACCAGAACTAACTTGTCATTGGTTGACAAACACTAACAAAACTAATCCAAAATTGAAACTGTTTTTTGTACTTAATTTAAAAATGATTGAAAAACGTAACACAAAAAATTATAGCAAATCCTTAAGCTTGCTCGTGTGCCATATATAAATAACTGTAACTATAAGCATTTACTAAAAATACAAGTATAATCTAAATCAGACTGAGTGTCTCAAATGGTAAATATAAATATTTCATCTTTAAAGCAATTTCTTGCCGCTTAAAGTAACTTTTTGCAGTGTGAAATAAGTTACTAATTTTTTTTCAAATTTAATATGGCGATAAGATCATGTCAAAATAATTGCAATTGAATGTAATTTTTGTTTGACGTCAGCAGAAGAGAGTGTTTTTACTTAATATAAATCTGATTGGTTGAAATGTTATGTAACGATTATCACTTTAAGTGGCAACAATATGACATCACATCCGTTTGTGAATTTCAACAACAATCAATGTAATAAGAGAGAAAAAAGGTATATTTCTGCTATTATGTTAAACTTAATTTTCATTTAGCCTAATCAGCCGATATAAATCTTCAACTCTTGTCGCATCCGGCTTCTCTTTTGTAAGAAATATGAAAACCAGTTTAGCATGTTGTAGTGATGATGATGGACACACAAAAAAATAAGCACCATTCAAATCTTAATTAAATAGATTTGTTAAAAGTCACTCACAATACTGTACATTTGGCACATTGCATGCCTGATATTTATAAATTTATGCACTACAATATTATGAATAGCTTATTATAAAACAATGTATACATACGATTAGTGTGAATAAAATAATTTTTATGAGGTGCTGCTTAAGTTTGCGCCATTCTCATACCACGAGAGAGTACCATACCAAGAGGGGTTGCAAACCGAATTAGCACTGTAAAAATTATTTTTAATGCCAATTTGTTTGCACTGTTTTTCTTTCATTAATACCCGGGTGACCAATTTTTAATAGTTAAAATTACAACTTTATGAAGTTTAATAACTTCTTTTAACCTTTGAAGTTATTAAAATTCATAAGTTATATACGTTGAAATTAGACACTCAAAAGTAAAGCATATTTATATAACATCAGTAGTTGTACCTTGTAACTTCATATTAAATGATTGGACGTTGCAAAACACATGTAAATGAAAAACCGTAATAATTGTATTTCATTTATTATTAACGCAGAAATTACAATAAAAGAAAGCGAAAAAAGTTCCATCAAACAATGATTCGTACAGGAAGTGAATTAACTGCGAAAGAAAAACGGAACTTTGAGGAGATCAGAGTCACCATAAGGAAACAGTTACACAGCTAAGCTCAATGCATTAACACAAAATCCTCCAGAAAAAAATAAAAAATATATACAAAGTATTGTATAAGAAAAAAAACATAGATAAAAACCCTATAAGATGCGTGTTTTGTTACATTGAAATGATGTGAGAATAGATGTAAACATTTTGTTTCATTCATTTGTACAGGCATTAAAAACATAAACCGCTGGAAGTGCTTCCTTTGGTAACTTAACTGACCATTAAACATGGCCGCAATGGAAACAATAAGCGCCCATGGCACTGCCAGATTCACAGACATAGAGATATCTAATTTTTGTTATTAGGTAGGTTTACTTTGGTCATTCTGTTTGGCTGAATTACATCCATTTTGTGACAATTTCTCATATATTTATCAATACAAATCCTAATGTTATAAATACTCCAATGCAACGATGATGTAATAATGGGATTGTTTTAGTATTTCTATCTAAAAACTACTTTAATCCTTTCTAAAATCGCCTAAATTAGTAGCTATACAGTATAATACTGATTAAATTCAAGAATAAAATGGCAGATTATTATAAAAAAAAATCGTTGTTTATATTACAGCATTTTTGCGCAGTGCTCTGTTTATGATTATACCGTATGTTATAGCAGTATAATAATACAATTACACGTCAACAATATATCTAAACTACTCATAAAATTCTAGACTTTTACATGCATGGTCGATTTTAGTATAATCAAGAAATAATTTGGTTTTTGAAAATGTTCCTTGGCTTAATTAGAAACTGTTAAATTGTTAATATTGTACTACAGTAGATCTTATGCAAAGATGAGAAGTCCTAAATTTTAGAAATTTCCCTTGAGATGTAACGTTAAAATTAAAACTTTAAAAGTAAAATCCAACGAAAAACACAAAAAAAACTTTCTAGTAATGCATTAATTAAAATAAATTCGTGTACTCAAAACAATGAGCTTTAATTATGCTCAAATGTTAAAATTGAGCTTATGTGTTAACAATAGTGCATAAAAAATATTGTATAAAATTAAAATTGCAAAATCGAATGTCTTAAACATAATCAAAATTCAAGAAATGCATAATAATGAACATACTGTATAATTATAAAATAATTCAAAAAGGATTACAAATTTAATGATGCATATGCAAGGTTGGAAGTTTGAGAAGCAGTTGTTAATTTTCTGACTGTCAAACAATAGCTCAGATGATAAGCAATTATTTCCCTTTATTTTTTTAGATACGAACCCACTTCAGCCTTTTACGTTGTTTATACAGCATTTTTATTCAATCACAGTAAAAAAAAATATTTTTTATACTGTGTGTTTTAATATTCCTGATACATTTCTGGCATTTTCGTTAACCATAACTGACGTTTTTCATCTACTTTAAATTCAGATTTAAGTCAACTATTTTTGTATGTTTAAATGATGTACAGCTTCCATTTAAAACGGATGCAATAACGTTTCATATAATATTTTTTTGCAAAATTAAAACAGATTTTCTTATATTTTAAAGTGCAGTGTAAATACTGTACATTTGGCCATTAATTCGGTTTATAAATCTGTACTTTGCATTACCATCATTCATCACAGTATCATAACTTACATTTACTGTAATTAAGCACGTACACAACAATTTCCACCATTAGTTAAGGATCAAATTAACGGTATTTTGTACACCCATTTCATCTTTCAAAATAAAAACATTACATCTACATCTGACCAAAATAAAACAACATTCATACGTCGCAGATGCTACAAGTACGCATTCTGTAACTCCATCCAATACAATTATTTTTTAAAGATTTACAAATACAATACCGGGGTAGTGCAACTGTTTGCTTTTATTCTTTTTCCATTATGATATGCATTAAACAATAAAGAAAAGCCCTGGGCTTCAAACTACAATATTATTTCTTTATTAATGCGAATCTAAGAGTGCACTTTAGTTGATTTAAATTTACTATATTTTTTGCATGAACTAATCAAATTACTACGTTAGGACACTTTTTACTAAATTCAACAACAATTTTAGTGCTCTTTTTTAGCATTTTAAACTATTTTGCTGCAGTACATTTACAGCGTATGATTATTTATTATTCATAACATTAAACGTTTGGTCCAGAGCTTAATAATACTGTTATCTGTAAAGCTGGTGCTACTATCATTTCAACTAAAACTGAATTATTAAACTAAGAAAATCGATTAAAATAATTTTATACCAGACAATCTATTTTGCAAATTCGTTATTTTAAATTGCAGTTTTGCATTATCTTATACATAGTTCAGTTTTTGCATTGCACAAATAATCCAATGACTTTGTATTAAAATAATATTGAAATACTATGAGTAAATTGTTGCATACTGGAAATACTGTACAAATATAACTGAGGTTCACCCTGTATATAATAGGCGTATATTCTAATAGTGAAACCAAGCAACCAATCAGCATCAAATCACGTGACCCTAATATTCGCTATGACGAAAGCAGAGCGTATTGGGGTTTTCTTGGTATTTGCTCCGAAAATGTTATTTCACTCTGCGGCTTATGCTTTGGTAGAGCCGGTCAGCGCGACCGGATAACAAAAAGCACAGAGCACAGTCAGTTCAGCTTAATTATGTTGTGTGTGTGCATTACTGCTACTTCAGCTGCTGTTTTTGCTGATTCAAAACAATATTAAAAAAATATCAAATACTAGAACAAAAAATAATAATACATGAAACATGGATATGAAGTGTTTACTAGTCTTTATATGACATGGATGAGCAAATGAAGCAACGAAGAAAACTTCACGGTAAAGTTAACAATATTAAAAACATAACAAAATTTTTCTAGTTTAATTTACCATTTAAAACTTTTTATTTCTGTTTTTTTTCTTTTAATACTTTTAAAAGGATTAATATTTTTTCGTGTGAGCATGATAATTTCATCAATTTTTTTTTTTGTTTTCTAAACCAAACTTTATTTTAATTTTTCTATTTTATTTTACTAACTATTAGTTGATGTCGTTTAAGGTGATTTTTAACTATCAGCACAAATGACAACTTTTGCAAATTCAACAATTTTACTTATTGATCGTCGATAGCATTGGTTGATAATGCCTAAGGACTTTTAAATACTCTTCAGCTCCACTTTTAACTGCCAATCAATCAATCAATCAATCAACTTAAAGTAAAGATGCCTACCATGGACATAACATCAATTATTCAAACTCCTAATGGAAGCGGCAGCAATATATCTAAGAAATTAATGGCTGACCATGTAGTTGGAAGTCACCAAGGTAAGATAAAAACTTTTTTCTTATACGAGTACTATGCTAGTACATTATAAAAGTGATAAAATCATAAAAACTGAGATCAATATAGTGATTCTACTTAAATAAGCTATTGTGATAATTATTACACTTTGTACCAGTAGTAATACTGTATAGCTAGTCAAAATATTAATGTTCCTATATTAGCAATTCCTCGTTTACTGCAAAAACCTGTAGAGTGTAAAATATTGCAGTTTTTCTTTTATAATTAGACGAAGCTTTGCACTATAATAAGAATCTTCAAAACTCTCTGAGTGACTATACTTTTCATGCATAAAAAATCGATTGCTTTCTTATAATTATAAACCATGCTTAGTTACATTACTGTAAAATAAATTAAAACCAATTTGCTATTGTTCAAACGAAATTGCAAGTTCTGGTAAAGCCGTTTGTTTAGAAACACGATTAATTTTTGCATAACTCTTAGAGAAAATAAATTTGTGTATGATTCGTTTATTTCCATAAACTTAAATTTATTGAGCAATTACGTTAGAGAATAAAGCTTACTAAAATACGTGTCAAAGTCATAAAACAACCAATTTTAATTTTATGCTACATTACACTACTGTATTTGTATCCATAGAATTTTCAAATTATGAAAAAGCAGTTGAAAACAAGCAAAAAGTTAAAGTTGTTTGATGAAATTGAGTTTTTAAATAAGATTATCTGGCACTGTATGTGGATTCCCAGAGGTGGCTTTATTACTTCCTAGTCTTATTCAAGGGCAAGGTCAGAAAGTAAATCGATACTTATGTGCTATACTCCCAACACATATGGTACCGTACAAAAAGCATTATCAGACAATCATTCTATGTATTGCTTATATAGCTGTGGCTTTTCCTATTACATTATAACTCAATTATATTTCGACCGTCAAATATTATAAAAACAGACCACAAAAAATGGTCAAAACCAACACAAGAAACTAAAACTCAAATCCAACTAAAATGTTTTTCTGCAAATTATATTGCTTTTAAGTGCTTTACATGCAAATTTAATATTTGGTTAGCATAGTACTATACTGCAAAGCTAAATTTATAGCATAGAATCCAAATGTTTTATTTACATCAATTTAGTTAGTTGCAAATTTTCTGGCCAAAACAGTTTCCTTTAATATTGTTACTTGATGTCCTGGCTCTGTTTTGTGTTATTTTCTAACTTAGAAACACAATATCATTGCACAATCTTTTTTTCATATAATACAGCATACCTTTATACTGTAACGAACATATATAAAATATCTACCAACATACTGTAATTAAAAAAATGCAAAATATGCTATATAATTACAAAGCACGTTTTAGGTAGTTTATAGCAACATCTGACCTAAAAATTCTATGTTCAAATAATTATATCGACCGTTTAAGCCCTTTAAGCATATACTGTAGATTGACTTATGCAATAATCCACTTTACCACCTCCTCCAATTCACTTTTATTATCTGGGTTTCTTCAAACGTCAAACGAGATAGGCTTTGACAAGTGACGTTTAATGCTATTTTTAATGCAAGTAAATGACAGCTGAATAGATGATGTCACTTTGAAAGAAGGCACAAAAACCCCTAAGGCACCTACATAAAATCATGTTTAAAATTTGACATTAACTTAAATAAAAGCCGATTAACATAAATTCCTTTAGGGAAAATGAGGTTATGGACCTAAATAATATGAGTGTGTTTACAAGTCATATCGGTCAATAGCTTCCATCTCATCTTCATATCAACCTCAGTAACCTTTTCAGAATATACGAGATGACTCTACAGTTTATCGCGTAACACTGAGTAACGCTAGAAATATTATGCCATAACACTATACTGGTTAATAGCAAATTGCTTAAAACCTCAATTTACAATTGATGGCTTAATTTTATTAACTTATCAAGAGATTTAAAACATGACTTATCTTGAATGGCAACAAAATTTTGCAATCAATATTAGTCATTTTAGTAACATTAAGAAAATAATTAACAATACGGTATAAATGATATATCTTAGAAATACTTAGTAACTGGGAAAATAAAGCGGTGTAAACTTATTTATAGCCAAAACTAGGTCTGCAATACTTCATCGATTAATCGATTGTTAAAGATTTTATAAAAACCTAATTTTAAGAGTTTTTAAACTTTTCTCTTTATATTTTATTTAAATTTGATGTTTTAAAAAACCAATTTAAAACCAATAAAAAAATAATTTCAGGTAAATTATATTACGTCACTTAAAATTAACGGGTTTTAAACTTCTTCAAGCTCTATTTGAAACAAAATTTATAATTTGAAAAAGATTTTTTTTTCTTTTACATAAAAAAATTCAGGTTATCGGTGTTGTATTATTTTTGCACATTACAATATACAGTAACAAAACCAAATCGTGATTCATAATATACAACCAACTCATATACTCATATACTGTATTCAGGTAATCGTTAATTTAGTATTCAACTAGCATCGCAATACAATTTTTATACATTTTATATTGAATGGAAAATTGTATACTGTAAAGTTCTTTCTGCATAAGTAAAAACTTTCCATGTAAGTGGAAGAGACAAAACAAAATGGCTCAAATATTTTCAAATTATGTAAATCTGGTTTAATAATTTTTTTTTACTTGTATTGCATTTTAAAGTATACAGTATACACTGAAATTTTGCATTTACTATTCAAAGTCATTAGCCTCTAGTTTGAAAATTACTACAATAACTTAAATTAAAGTACTGACCAAAACCTAAAACTCTAATTTTGATTTTGTGAGTGAGATAATCCATATTCCAAAACTTTTTAATTATAAATTTAAAAGCAAAAATAATTGATGTCTAAAATTGACATACTATTATTATATGGCACATTGATTATTGTGTCATTTTGATTGTCATTCTTAACAGTTAATGTGAATCAGATTAATTAATTTATTGGGAGTAGTCCAAACTGTCAATCTGAATAAAAAACAAAAAAAATTGGTGAAAAAACAAAAATATGACAAAAAAACCTCGATGACGTCAACCAATTGTATACGCCCACGTCATCACAAAACTCATTCACTAACTCATAACATACAGTAGTTTATTTCAAAAAATAAACAAGAAAGAAAATTCATTAATTCTTCAATGATGTATAATCATTATCATTAAATTTGAAACTTATTTTAGCATATTTACTAGTACTACAACGTTTTAATAATTAGAGTTGCAACTTATTTGGGCTTTAATATAAATAAACGCTTTTCCTCATTTCCTATTATTTTTTTTAAATATTGTTGAATGCAGTGAGTTATTGGAGTGGTCGTTAAAAATTGCTTTAACGATATTTTTTATTTTATTTCTACCCGGAAAAAATTGTCTGATAACGAGAAATCTTCGTCTGCCTTCATACTATAAAATGGATCAAAGTTATTAACTTTTTAAGCAAAAGCAATAAATAATGGACTTCACTTTTTTTCTTACTATAAAAACAGAAAATATATTTTCTTTTCAAAAGAAGCATAACATTATTATTACAGAAATCTATTGCAGACATGGAAACATAATAGAAAATTCCTAAAATCATAAAATGCTAAAGTCACGTTCATCTACAGTAAAGTCCAAAACATTTTGTAATCGTTATCAACACCATACAATATCTATCGATTTAATTTTTTTTGCTAAAGTGCCTTTTTTAAAAAAAAAATATTACGGCTCAGACTACTTTTTATAATAAAAAAAAAACTAAATTTAGCTGATCATTGATTGCCATGACATTTATTAGACGTTATGACATTGAAAATGACACATGACACTAGAAATCATTATAAAATAGTTCAATGCAGTTTGACCAATTAATTTTGAGAGTTTCTCCGAAACGGCGACAGTTGCACTGCAGCCAAATCCATAAAAAGGGTTGTATTTAATAGCACAAATCCACTAAATAATTCCAGTATTTTCTGCATACTACATTTTAACATATAATCCACACTTTTAATCCATTTGGTCAATATTTAACCAATTTTCTTTCACTAATATCCAATGTTTGTCAATTAATTCCTAAAATTGACTTCCAATATTAATGTATACAGTCGAACACAGATACACGTTATAACTGAAACATAGCGTGACCAACAAAGATCATACTAATTTCGAAGAAACACATCTCAAAGACCCCATAAGCCATTAAACAAACGAGTTGACCATATACTGATGCTTTGAATGTCAAACGTACATTATGATGACCAGTTATGATGTCGTAACATATCGTTAAGAGACTTAATACTTTCTTAAATGTTGGTGTGCTGTTGACATATAGCCGTTTTGATTCGTCAATAATTATTTAACAGCCTTTTTAAATGTGTCTGTGGATATTGGAAACACTGCCAAGTTGGCAACCGTTTTCTCTAGGTATTCCTTTTATACAATATATTCATTAGCGTATATGGCAGAAAGTCAGACAGACAACGACTTTCGATATAGTTTTTAATTGGTTTTGTACACGCCAACTGATTGCCATCGTCTGTTAGTGACGTCATACAGAATCATCACAGTCATTGAACATATCTGCAGGTGTGTTAACAAAATATAATCTATAATAAACGGTCAATATAGTTGTCATTTAACACAAAAAATCGATCTGGATAACTAAAATAAACTACTAAACGGTACCAACATCATAAAAATGTCGATCAATGTTATCGATTTGTGATGTAATCAATTGATAAAGGTTTCAATTACAGTATTAAGATCAAAAGTTACAAAAAATCAGCAAGCGACACATAAATAATTCCATTTGAATTTTTAATGCTTTTTTTATCAATATATTGATAAGCATCTTCCAATGTTTGTATCACTCTAGTTGCACGACAATAAATCTGCCATTTTGCATTATCTACGAAAATATGCATAAATATTTCAAATATGTCACATACATAAACATAATATTAAATCTTCAGCTGCAAATTCTCTTTGGAATTTTTTTCCTTCACTTTTACACTGAAAGTCTGGAGCTAAATTTAATTATTCAAATAGCTATACATGTATGTGTGTCACACATTGTATGCGTCCTATTTGCCATAACAATCACATTTAATTGGTATTGTACTGTGCAGACAGAAACGTTTGCATCTCTTTCTTCAGCTAAATCAAAGAAAAGAGTCGCAAACATTTAATTAGAAATTGTTTGCTAAGAGCAAATACTACAAACTTGTCATACACCAAAAGACTCAAAACAAGGAGGGTCTAAAATTAAAAGCAACCAATTCACTTTATCCATTCCTCTTATAATTCTATCCTATTAAGCTTCATCTTATAATCAAAGCACAGAAACACATTTATCTTTCTCCATCAATCTGGAAAATGAAAATTCATGTTCATTATTTATTCAATATTAGATACTGTAAATATACTTTCGTGTAGCAAATCTCCTAGCAAACAAGCACAAAATCACTTCTTGCGTCATATCTAACACTATTTGTAGTTGGACTAACTGTACACACAATGTTGTGGTTTCTGTGAAAGGTTTTATATGAAAATTTGACGTTGCTGTGTTGTGTCTCCCTTGAGCTTCCCTACATTGCATATCTATAGCAATAACACGATCATGTTGCTACCCCTGAAGGATGGGAATGTTTGCGTTTTGGCTGTAATAACAACTCTCCTTTTTTACATTCTTCAGATTGTTTTGATAGACTATTTTGTTATCACAAGAGAGGAGGGGGTTGTAATAAACAGCTCCCCATCAGGATGTACAAGGATCATTGAACACTTGCTATATTTAGAAAAAGCTGAATAAATTCAGGACTAAATTTAGTATTGAAAATTTAAAGTGAAAATTGACAAATAACAGTAATATCAAATCGATGGTCAAATTGTTAAAATAAAGGAAAAATAATAGTAAAGAACTTAAATAACTAATCTTTTTTTTATAAACTTTTTTAATTCTTCAATTTTGAAATCTTTTTATTTGCTAGTCTTAGTAATCGATTGAATTTGGTATCGATGTGTTAGATATGAATATTTAAAACCACGCCCTAAGCTAAATGGAAACTGCATTTTTTATAACTTATATTGCAATTTTTTTAAAAATCGTTGAAAAAAAATCGATATTATCCGCTTTACTAAGCACTGCTATTCAGCTAAAATTTTCAAAATGTAATTTAAAGACTATAATACGTATTGCATTAACTTAAATTAAAATTTAAACTTCAGCACAACTTCACCTTGAGACATCAGTCATTCTTACACGGTACAACTTACTACAATATGATTAAAAAATGATTAAAACATTAATACATGTAAAAAAAAGAAATAAAATTAATAAATTAGTTTCAACTAATAAGAAATTAAATTTTCAAGTGGAAGAAAGTGAAAAAGCGATTCAAGGTCAAATATTTACTTACTTCAAATCAAAACTAAGTTAAAGAAAGTCTCTTGTAAAATATTTAGTATACGCATGCGCAATTTAAAAAAAACTTTTAACACTTTATTTTCTTCTGCCATTTCAAACAGAAACAAAATCCAGTAATAAAACAAATCACAAATATTTTAAATAGCAAAATGATAACATCCTAAAATACGCATTGTAGTTTTTTATATTAAAATAAAAAAAATTAAAATGAATTCAATTATACCACCTCAACAACACAAATGTAACTTCAATGTAAGCTACATACTGTAAGTTCATACACGTTATTTTCATAAGTGCACGATATAGAGGCCACGCATATTAATGTGTACTGTTTAAGCTTCATGCTTAACATTAAACCGTTATTTAACCTGTTTCTGCCTAAAAATATAAAAATAGCTCTTTAATTAGTTGATCCAATTAGTCAATGTTGTGCTAAAATGAGCTTTTCGACAGTTAAGAGAGACATTACAAGGGGGAGCTTTTACTTTTTAGCCTATGACTCAATGACAATGACTGCCACGTCATGAATAAAGCTCCGCCCACAAATAACATTACATATTTACATCACTTCCGTGTTCCAAACAAAAGGATTAGTAGTTAAAATAGAAATGCACCTCGACCTACTGCCCTTTATAGCGTAATCTGTCTAAATATTACTCCAAAAGTAAAAGTTACTATAATTATGAAGGACAATGGAGAGAGGAGAACGTGAGGGATTAATCGAAAAATAATTGCAATTTAATTATATGCATATAAGAGCGTATAAAATATCTCATAAAAATATTTCAAACATTTAATTACAATCTACACAATAAATACATAAATAAGTTAACTGTAGATAAGAGTATTGTTTTATATACAGTATTTAAAAGTTAATTGCTCACGATGCAAAGTATGACGCTTATTAATGATTTTTAATTGGATACAGTCTTTATGTTAATTAAAACTAGTTTTTGAAAAACCATCTGGCTATTTTAGCACACAAATCGTGATAGAAGAGCTTATAAAGACTTCATTTCAAAGTTTTACTTGTATAAGGAAAATAAATTGTTGCACAAAATATAGTTTTCTGCTTATTTCATTTCTGAAATAATAGCTTTACCATAAAATGATGAAAAAGATGACACGATTTTAAAAAGTCGCAAAAGTTTTCAATTAGTAGTAAGATAATTGCATAGACCAAGAGAAAAATGACTGACTAAAAGCCTGCAAATAGCCATATGGCTAGCAACAGCTACTGCCAATTGCCTATTCTGCAGCCGACTAGTACTTCACTATAATAATTATCTGGAGACAAATGGCCTTAAGCAACTGCAGTACTATAGTCCATCATTAAAATATATTCAGTGATCAGTCTCGTCCTTTATTTTTACAACTTTAAATGTTGGTCCACACTACACATACCATTTCCGCGTCATTAAATTGAGTTGTAGGAGTAACATCCGGTGACCTTAGAGCTTACTGTTGCTTATCAATTTAGCAGACAGCGATTTTAATAGTATAGCAGACGACGCCATCTGCTTTGTTATATGAACGAGATTAATTTTCTTAAAATAAAGTGGTTGTAAAGCCATCAAAGCGTTTTGTTATCGATTACTCGAAATAAAACAGAAGGACGAACTAATAAAGACCGAAATAAATGAGATAAAAGGAATAATAACACTCATAGTAATAAGAAACTAAAAAAAAATTCAGCTTTAAAGCATTATTCTAGCAAAAAAATGACAAGAGGGAGAAGGAAATTACACTATATTTTCTAAAACCAAAAAAAATTGTCGAAAACGACAATAAAAATAGAAACAATATTATTTCACGTTTGTACAGCTTGATTGTACAGTAATATAAACTGTAAAGATAAATGGCAAAAAAATAAAATAAAATACAAGGCTGAATTAACTGTAGAAATGATTCGTCAGCAGTTTTGGTGACTTATATCCGTAAACATTGAACATTTTCTTATATAAGTTACTAAATAAATAATTTATATCTTACCATGTTATTTGCTGTTCCTTTAAAACTTTTGATTATTCCAATACTGTAATAGTATAGCGTCCTATCAATCAATAATGCAAACCTGTTAACAATAAAAAAAAAACTTTAATGAAAAAGTCAATATAACGTCAACAATGTCAATCATAACAGTACTGCATTGTAATGGCAATTTTGACTAAATTTAATAGTGAAATTACTAAAGCAAATTGGTCACGAGTCAATAAAATGTCTAAATTGCATAACAGTTTGTTCATAAAATCGTGTCTTTCAATGTAGAACTGACGCTGAATTAAATCACATTAAAAATTAAACATATATTTTACCACCTTTCAGTATAAATTTTAAACAGTGCTTTCATAACTTTTACTAGTACATTACAATATTAAAATATGTCTGCTTGTTTTTGGAACTACATTCTAAAATTGGCGTCAGCTCTAATTTATTAACCTAGTCAAATGTTTAAAAATAAAGACAGCAATTTATTAAATATTAAATTACAAAAATAAAGCTGTTAAAGTTTTAGAAGTATCATTAACATAATTATCTCATAATTTTAAATTTCGCAATTTCATAACAAGTTAACAACTATAACCTTAACGTTTCCCAAAATAACAATAAACCACAACACTTATTAATCCTTAATCTTCTTTTTTAAACGCAAAAAAAATACTCGCATAAAATCTAACAAGTTCTAAGAATTTCTCATCCAGTTTTAAAAAATACAACAAAGAAGTCTTCCTAAAGCAACTTCCTAAACTTTTAAGTCATTGACTCAACATTAAAATATAAACAAAATGTTTAAATTGCCAAACCTTTTTATACTGTAATATAAACAAACAAAAAAGGCTGTACAAATAAAAAATTAGTTAAAAAATAAAATAGTAATAATAGCTGATAAAATATCAATATCGTCGAAATTAATGTTAGAAAATTAATTTTGTATAACCTTATTAGCATAGCAAGATTAAGTGCTTAGAACGTAAAATCAATGAAAATATATTAAAATCATGTATTGTTTTTGAGAACAAAGCTCCTATTATTTGCCAATCTACACAATACAAACGCAATGCTAAATTAAACTGTGATTCAATTTGTTAGGATTTCAGACATTTGAACTAAAGGGTGGGAGAATGGGAATTGCCTCCAACTCCTCATCTATCATACCTCAATGTATATTTTGTACCATATGCTGAGTTAAAAATCCTTGAGTTGAAGAGATGAGAAGTATCATGAATTCACATCGCGAGAGAAAGGACTACTAAATAAGTAGTTCAAGGTATAACAGTATTAGCATACAGTACAGTAGTATATTGTAGATGCTGTTCTGTACTATATAATACAGTGTGTAGTACACTGTATAAAAAGGAGATGTAAACGATATACAAAAAGTATGTATAGAAAACATATGCAATGAATGATGCGATGAAAATCTCTCTTGTCAACTGCTCTCAACATGAAGAATATCATGAATGTCCTTTACAAATACCAGCCTTGACTCAAAAATACAAAATATCGATAACAAAATAAAACATAAGAAAATATTACTAATAGACTGCACTTCACTTTCGATCATAATATATTAATGATATAATTTGTTAGTGATAAAAATTCCTTTCAATAAATTTCTATGCAAAAATAAAAAAATCAAGAAAATTAAAAATAATTAATTTGTGAACCCCATTTGACTAAAAAAAGGACAACCTTCTGTATAATTCAACTATTTACATGATTATAAGTTATCAACTTAGTGTGATATTACCTATGGTTTACTATTCATGAACCACAGATTGATAACCACTAAAAAGAAAAGAAAAACAAACTCCACTAATTTCCACAGTACTTAAGATTTCATTCCCATCCGTTTCACAAAATTAATTTTAAGTTTTTCCAAGTTCCAACAGAGATACATTTCATTTCCGCCACTAACTTACAGTAACTAACGCCAAACGAAAATGTCATAACTTATTTCAACATCATAAATTGCTTCAGTACATAAACATTGCGTTACATTAGTCATCTGCATAGGCCGAAAATAATCTTAAAAAATCGTGCAATTAGTTTAAGTATACAATTTCTACAGGTGACGCCATAATTGCATTATTTTGTCTCTAAAAATACCAGCTACCTCAGTTTCAAAACGGAGAACCCAATATTTAAGTTGTGTGATGATCTCACATTTTGCTATTATGTCCTCCTCACTTAATTGTTTCCGGCTCTAAAGGTTTGGAGGTGGTTTGTTTATTTTTTCTTCTCAGACTTGCAATCATGTAAGAGTGTAATAATATCCTTTTGCAACTTATTAACTTATCAACCTACGCTCTTTACCAACATTTACAGAACAGGAATATTTTTTATAACACTCAATGGATAAAGTATAACAACATATCCTTTACTGTATGATCTGTTAATAGAAGCTGATGAGTTAAAATAGCACTCTAAACACTGGGAATCAATAGGATAAAATCTAAACTCTGTTATCAAGCAGAAGTAGCAATGACTTGCCATTATTTATAACCACCCATTAGTGACTAAATAAATTACATTTAATCCATTAAAGAAGTTAATTAATAGCAGAAAAAGCAAATGGTCGTGGACCTTACAGTTTAGTTGGTATTTTAAAAACGTACGTTTTAGTAACATTTAATGTAGAAAATGGAAGCCTGTTAGAGAAATTATGCCATGTTCAATTGCATGGTTTTTAGCATGATCAATATAATCGAAAAGCTTGGAAACCATTAACCATAGTCTATACTATAGATAGAATAGCACAAGAGAATGCGACTGACATACTATTGAGTTCTTAGACCATTCTGTTTATTGGTAATAAAAGTTTCATTAGTTTGGAAAACGCTCGTTTTCGACAAAGAATTGACACTATCTTCCACATAATCCAGTTCCCCATTCTAAAATGTATCGCTTTTAAAATTGAGTAACTCAAGTTATTAAATAACTTTAAAAGAAGAAATTTAAGCAATGTCAAATGAGTTTTCTAACCCTATTTCTTCATTTAACGCATCCCAAAGTATTTAAAATTGATAAATAAATGTATTTATGAATCCCAAATACTTAGAAAAGTCAAGTAGTTTGATAATAAACGCTTGGCAATATAAACCACAGAATTGCTTAGAAACAAATACGTTTTACGATTCTATTCGACTACAATCTGTCTTTCAACAACCCACTGATGAATCTTCAGATAAATTGATATATCTGTAAACAATACCTGACAACTTGTTTGTGCAATAGACACTCAAAAAAAGAAAATTCAATATAATCATTACAAGCAGTAACTGCAAGTGAAGCCATTAAATTTGATACAATCTATTTACAATAATGACACTTTTAGGTCGAATGCCATTAAGATTATTGGTCACATTTTCAGTAAAGTAATAACAGTGATACCTTCCCAATCGTATTACACACAAGATACAACAGAGTGACACTGATGACTTAAAAATCGTTAATTTAAGAGATGTAATAGTGCCACTTGAGCTATATAATGGTTTTAATATCTACAGTACCGGGCACATGAAAAAATATCCGATAAATTTTAAAAATCAATGCTTAAAATGCACGATTAACCGTGCGACAATATTTAATTGCCGCATATGTTTCTTTATGAGACAAAATGTGCATTTAAGTGCACAAAAATGAATAACTTGATTATAATACAGTACTGGATTTTTGCCCCAGGAGCACAACTCCGATATCTCTTTAGGTTGGTGTTATGAAGTTGCTAACATTCTTAAATAAGCTTACAGCAATTTTGTTTTGTAAATTTCGATTAAGATCATTGAAGACAAATGCACCGTGTATTTCAATGTAAATATCATAAATTCAAATCAGCTGCACACTCCCTGTTTGTTGTTATGTAACTGATGCTTGGTATAAATTACGCAAATTTCTATAGGCAATTCAATTTTTCATACTTGAACCGTCAAACAAAATCGTGGAAACTACTCAACAAGTACGAAAACCAAATCTGTTGATCCGCCTACAGCGTCTCTATACGATGCATCTGTTTGCATTACAATTAGTTTCAAACTTCAAAGCTACAAATAATCCTATTTTGAAATTGCCAAAATATTTCAAATAACAAATAATTTGAAATAAAGAAACTGAATGTTGCTGTGAGCCCTTCGACAAACAAATTATGTAGACAAAAATGCGAAAAATGTACTAAAACTAAGTTATGCACATAATTAAACTTAATGAAATGTCATTTCGGGGTAATATTTCAAATAACCAACCATGGTAAACATATTACGTGTCAAACGTAAACATCAATAATCAAACAATAAGTTTCAATTTAGCTTCTGAAATTTAACTTCCAGCATAATTTGCATACTTTTCACTGACATGTTGTGGTTAACTGTTGGTCCAACAAAATAATACAGTTAATATAATCATCATTTCTTTTTTATTCTTAGTTTATTAAATGAATAGGGCATCATGACTATTTAAAAAGTACTTTCACCCATAAGAATATCAGAAATAACGATTAGGCTATTTTTATCTTTATCCTACCGGCTTCGTTCGCATCTATCACGGAAGATTCCTTTATAAGATAATAGTGTGGGATTGCTAAAATAATACAGTGCGTTGCTAAAATTTGGTACAGTACATTACATACAGTAACACTTAAAGAACCACGCACAACTTCTGCTATGACTAACATTATACATAAATTAAATAAGATTCCAAATAATTGTTTACTTACTGTATCTCATAACTTCATAACCTTAAAGGGTCATGTTATGCAAGTTCAAACGTAATGAAGTACTAATTACTAATTATGTAGTAACCGTATTATTTATCGGTGTAATTTTTAAAAAATTATGCAATAATTTTTCATAATATGTATTGCATAACATACAATCGCAATAGGAAAATTGCGTCTTTGTGGTATCTTGGCTATAAATTCTTAATGTTATGTAAGTATATTTTGTTCCTGTCATGAAATCACAATAACAAAATGTCAGTAGTCATTACCGTAGTAAACATCCAAAACAATAAACCACTTTTAGCTTCATTAAACCTCTGAAAAATACAACGCATATACATCAATAAAAAAGCCAAAACATTTATTATAAAAATCAATTAAATAAATAAGTAAAAAACTATAAAGTCTTACACCACATGCTTTTACCACAATGTTCTGTACATCGCATAAAAACATAAATATGACCCTATTTAACTTAAAGCTTCTTACATAAACTGATGCATATGTAAACACAAGCTGTAGATTTTTTTTTCTTCCTTGTTTAAAAAGAGTATTAGATTGCACGTTGTCATCGTCAACAAAACAAGCAACTTTGCTATTTGAACCATTTCTTAAAGTCGGTCTGTTTACACGCAGCACTTCCCATTAAGAAATGTTTATTTAGAACTTTAGACGTAATAGGAGTCTGCAATACCAGGGTATACTGTATTGGATAAAAAAAAAACCATTTTAGTTCTCAACGCGTTAAATCAACTTCTTCAGCTGTGGTAAATAGCAATACTCTATCTACCACCATGTGAAGAATCGATATACCTTGCAAATAAACAAGAGCTCAAATGGCGTCCTAATTCGGTTATTGATAACCTTCCTTTCTTTGCTATCAATAAGCTCATTTTTTTACATCTCACTAAAACCATTATTTATTTTCTTAGTTATTGACATCTCTATTTCTTCACAGTACAATATATTACATACTGTACATTATAGGAAGAACTACTACACTGTAACTTATGTCCTATTATCATTTCTCTATTTCAACAACTTCAATTTATAATTTAATTTTACAAATAGCAGTACCATTTGTAACAAACCTCCTGCGGTCTTTATTCTGTAACGATATGGTTCATTTCGCAGAATTAAACTTAATTTTACGTAAAATGATGATTCTCAAACTGTGGTACATTCAATAAGTTATATCCTTAGAGTCAGAGACAGATCATTATAGAGAGCCAAGTTAATTATGCTCTTTTCACGTCCATAATGACCTACTGTAGCTCTTTCACATTTCAATAATTTCTAATTTAATTTTGGCAAATGTACAGTTGAGTAAAACTGCTACAATTTCACAAAGAACTTAAAAACGTATAACTTAATACATAGTCTAAACAAACAAAACTGTATAAGAAATTGTGTGACAAATATATACTTATTTTCACATCTAATGTCAAATAAATATACAGTAAAAGAAAAAAAAATAATGTGATCTTAAGTTTTTTTGTTCAAATGTCAAGAAAAAATGATATTAGATTATGTGCAACACAGTGCAAGTGAACACCAGAAAAAAATGAGGTCAACTGAGAAAAAACACATATCACATTACAATATACAGTACACCAGCTGTTTGGTTTTATGCTTCTAAACAAAAGGGGGAAAAATAAAACTTAGATGTCTCAAGCGTATTGTTTCTATGAAAATTTCATTAATTTTAATCCATAGTAGCTTCAGGTGACCTTCAAGTCGAGTCTACGCGCACAAATTGGCCAATGACAGTGCTTTCACACTTCATCAATCATAACAAGGAAGGCGAATAATACTGTACTTCACATGAATAATAATATAGATAATTATGCATCTGATAAAGACAAAAAATAAACACGTTTGTGGATTTAATAACTTAATTTGTTAAGAGTTTTTACCTTAAAATCCTGTATTTATAGACGTGCATGAATTATATGAATAACAGATACTGAATAAGTCAGATGACCAACTATAGAATACCATAAACATAGTTACGTAAGTTATCATGTTGGTAGACTTTTATCATAACAATTTCATCGTCTAGAAAAGTATTGAAAAATCGACCATATTATTAATATGGCTGCATATAAATAACTTATAAACAATTAGATTATAGGTCATATAGGCATCTTATAGACATATGATACTAACTTACAACTTCATAAATTATGCTAGTGCGAAGTAAATGCTTATTACTAACCACAGCTAACACCATCCAATATCCAACTACATCTCAAAGTACCTGTTGCAACACCGGTAACCTATTTAAAGAAGTGATGCTTTATCAACTTTTCCATTTGTATTTATTAATCAATTTATAAGCTCTTATAAGTGCTTCAAACAGCGATGAAAATCCCATAGAAATATGTTTTGGTGGTTTGTCTAAACATCCCCAGCCAACGTCTAAAAATAGCTTGTATTCATGAGCATTTTGAAAATTTTATGAGCCCATAGCCGGAGAGCGTTTTCTTGTGTCTTCGACGTTAACCATAGCAAAATTTACGATGGCCAACTTTTAAGACGCAAACAAAGTGGCATATAAGCCATTCAGCATCAAACGTTACTACAAAATCCCCATATAACTTAAGTGCTTGTGTATTTTGTATTAGCATCTGTTTATGAAACTCGTAGACAAAAAAAAAATAAAACTTTTCGTATACCAGTAAGATGAGTATGTATATTGACAAACTAAACTGCTAAAGCCTGAAAGTAGTTTACGTGACTAGTGAGGCGGAAATTGGATCTATAAAGGCGTTAAAAAGTGTTTCGGGGGTAACTGGATGTTCAATGCTGATGTACAAGTTCAAAGTCAGGGAATTTCTTCACAATATACATTTTAAACGTGTTCAAGCATAATATTCGACCGTGAACTTGAAATTGAAAGTCGTCATATCGGATCGATTTTGTACACTATAATAAAAAATGGATTTTTTTCCGGTACAACAAATTTTCATATCCCTTTTCTCCACGTAAAAGACGGTTTCAACTTTCATGAAAGTCCAGTAAAAGTACTTTTTTGTATAGGTAACCGGATGTCCAGAATTTGAGTACAGCTGAAGTGCTAAGAATGCATTTGAACATGTACTTGGATGGCTTTCTCATTTTACTAAAAAAAAACTTTGACGCTGAGATTCATTCACTAGGGAAATCCGTAAAGGGGATCGTAATTTTCAAAGCAAAAAGAAAAATACATACATAAAACTCCCTACAGCAATGCGGAAAAAGATGCAAAGGAAATTGACTTGGTTCTTTTTAAAACTGATCGGGTTTTTTATCAAATTTTTAAAACATCTTTGATGTACACACTGTACAAGTACATACTACCATAATAATTGGTAAATATGATAAGCAAAGTTAACAATCTTTATTAAATTACTATAAAAGTAAAATGTATTAAACGAAAAACCGCCTAATAATTGCACCAACAAGGAATCAAAATTAGTAAATGATCAATTTAATTACTCAAACTATCTCCTAATACACGAATACAGCCAATACAAGAATTAAGGTTTATGAAACCCTCAGGAACCACACAATTAATTAACTTGCAAAAATCCAATTTCTAAACGAGAACATCTAAGTTATAATCTTCTTCACTATCCAAACTTCCATCTTAGATATTTCACTGCATATTTACGTGCATTATGTTAACAAAAATGCATCTTAAGAAACGAAATTCAATTGTACGTGAATTCCAAATTCCTTATCGGTTGCTGAAATTTCCTTTAAAATGTCAACATTACTGTCACTTAGTTGTATAGTGAACAGCTTGCAGTCATAGAAGATATAAATTTTATTTCCATAGTGCATTTGCTGTCCCATAAGATTGTTCTTTCCAATATGATACTACTGTACAAGTTGTAAGAATAGCCTGTGAATCACTTTAGCTTAACTTCATTTTTATCCACAAAATAAATTCAGTTTGAGCATTCTTGTACTGTACCATTCAATTTCATTTCAACTTCTGATAACAATTCTTTTTATTTTCAGACGTATCCTTCATGATTGGAACTACAGCTGAAACGGTGTTTCTTCTGCTGATATTTGCCGCTTGTGTGGTTAGCAACAGCCTTGTGTTTGTCATCTTTTATCAAAAGCCTACATTTCGTTCACTTTCAAATAGGTAAAATGATTCTTATCTTTCAAATCTTTCAATTTAAGGAACACACTATAAAAAATTTAGTTAAAGTAATTTGATAAACTCATAAAATAGATTCATCCTTGTTCCTTAAATCGAGAATTTACCAAAACTAAATTTAAACACTCAATACTAACTTTTTATTGTCATGTTTTTTTTTTCTTCAGATTTGTTTTGAATCTGGCTGTCTGTGACCTTCTTTATTCACTTTTGGTCATTCCAAACGTTATGGTTTCTGTCATTTCTGATGGCTCAGCAGTTGGTTTATGGTGGTGCCGTCTTACTAAAGTAATAACTATACTTCTAGCGCTTAGCAGTGCATTCTCAGTGGTCTTAATCGCCGTAGATCGATACTGTGCCGTAATGAACCCTTTACATTACAGTATGACAATCACCGGTGCTCGCAGTTCGTTTATGATCGCATTTATATGGACATTAGCTTTAGTTTTGTCCATTTTGCCTATGGCCAGGTTGCAAGATTCAAACAGTCAAGCAATTTTAGTACAAACAATGACACCGTTATCTCAAAACGATGAAGATAACGAGATAATTAACAGCGTCAGTGAAACTCATGCATTTTCAAAATACGAGGAACCATATTCTTTAACATCTTCGTGTCAATGTTGGACCACAGTAACGACATTAATCATTAGTTATCATCGTTTATGGTATTCGGTAACGGTGACTTGTTTAGGCTTTGTTTTACCGCTGTTTCTCTTATGCTGGATTTATACTTGTATGTTCCGAGCAGCAAAGCAAAATAACGACCGTGCGCGACGTCATAGTGTCACCACTAATCCGGAATTCATTTACCAGCATGAAGCACTAAATGGAAGTTGTAGCATGAGTTCTGGTGAATGCACACCAATTAATGGCTCTTTGTTACAAAATGGATTTAAAAAAACATTTTATCGTCGGCGTAGTTCCAATGCCAGCTTAAGTTTGATGTTTTTTCGCGAGGAGGGTCGAGCAGCTCAAACGGGTCTGTTAGTCATCGTTACATTTGCTTTCTGTTGGTTTCCATACTTTGCTTTCATCATCTTCGAAGCCCATCCAGAATGGACTGGAATTCCGGTTCTTAGTCGCATACTGGCTCAGCATCTTACATTCATCGGCTGCGCTTTAAATCCGTTTGTTTATGTTTATCGAAACCGTTT
>JAAFCF010002710.1:6527817-6603651 GCA_013389785.1 Helicorthomorpha holstii | reverse complement strand
AGTAATTTGATAAACTCATAAAATAGATTCATCCTTGTTCCTTAAATCGAGAATTTACCAAAACTAAATTTAAACACTCAATACTAACTTTTTATTGTCATGTTTTTTTTTTCTTCAGATTTGTTTTGAATCTGGCTGTCTGTGACCTTCTTTATTCACTTTTGGTCATTCCAAACGTTATGGTTTCTGTCATTTCTGATGGCTCAGCAGTTGGTTTATGGTGGTGCCGTCTTACTAAAGTAATAACTATACTTCTAGCGCTTAGCAGTGCATTCTCAGTGGTCTTAATCGCCGTAGATCGATACTGTGCCGTAATGAACCCTTTACATTACAGTATGACAATCACCGGTGCTCGCAGTTCGTTTATGATCGCATTTATATGGACATTAGCTTTAGTTTTGTCCATTTTGCCTATGGCCAGGTTGCAAGATTCAAACAGTCAAGCAATTTTAGTACAAACAATGACACCGTTATCTCAAAACGATGAAGATAACGAGATAATTAACAGCGTCAGTGAAACTCATGCATTTTCAAAATACGAGGAACCATATTCTTTAACATCTTCGTGTCAATGTTGGACCACAGTAACGACATTAATCATTAGTTATCATCGTTTATGGTATTCGGTAACGGTGACTTGTTTAGGCTTTGTTTTACCGCTGTTTATCTTATGCTGGATTTATACTTGTATGTTCCGAGCAGCAAAGCAAAATAACGACCGTGCGCGGCGTCATAGTGTCACCACTAATCCGGAATTCATTTACCAGCATGAAGCACTAAATGGAAGTTGTAGCATGAGTTCTGGTGAATGCACACCAATTAATGGCTCTCTGTTACAAAATGGATTTAAAAAAACATTTTATCGTCGGCGTAGTTCCAATGCCAGCTTAAGTTTGATGTTTTTTCGCGAGGAAGGTAGAGCAGCTCAAACGGGTCTGTTAGTCATCGTCACATTTGCTTTCTGTTGGTTTCCATACTTTGCTTTCATCATCTTCGAAGCCCATCCAGAATGGACTGGAATTCCGGTTCTTAGTCGCATACTGGCTCAGCATCTTACATTCATCGGCTGCGCTTTAAATCCGTTTGTTTATGTTTATCGAAACCGTTTAGTATGGAAAGATGCACGTCACGTTCTTCATTGTGCGAAGAGACAAAACATGGGTATGAATAACAATTCAAATCATCGAGTTAAAAACGGTCAGTTTCCAGTTCAGTCTCCACTGATTAACCATCACCATCATAATATGATTTCTAATGGTAACAACTATCAACCAGCAAGAGCTGCAATACATCGAGATTTCGCCTACTTACACAGTTATCCTATTACAAATAGTAGATCAAATCGGTTAATCCGGTCACCAAAAGTTGTCTCAGCGGCCGTTGACGTCAGAAATCATAAAATATTATACGAGCTTCCGCCACCAGAACAACTAGAAGACATTGAGCTAGCTCTCTTCAAAGACCAACCTGAGGAAAATAAACTACAACCACAAATTTTAACCGAACCAGTAGTGATAGTCAGTGAAGTTGACGATTCAAACTATGACATAAGCTGTAACAGTCCTTATAGAAGCCGCAGTGGCAGCGGTTCAAATGCATTAGTGCATCAACCAACAGTGAGAATTTACAACAATGCAGCTTTAATGGATTATCTAAAAGTTGATAAATCAAACATTATTGGAAGTAGCTGGAGTTTACCAAATCAACAAAATATATACTCAGACGTAAACCAAGCAGAGTTGGACATCGATAACTCTAGTAATTATGTAAAGTTAAACAGAAACCGTAGTGCCGGGGGAATAGACAGAAATCGCGGGCATTCAAAGTCGGCACATTTTACTCATAAAAACCTGAACAACTGTAATAACGACAATTGTCAGTATACTATGACGGTTAACCAATCACATGTGCTACATATTTATAATATTAACAATAACAATAATAGTACGGCGTTGAAACCACCAACAACGCTTACCGCAACGTTAACGACGACCACGACTAGAATGTCGCCTTGTATAGGTTACCGGAATCGGTCATCAAGTGCCGGCAACAATAACAATTATCGCAGAGGCCAATCAGCAACGTATCACGCCGCCAGTGCTAACGCTTTATTAGACGTTTCGCAACAGAATCATAACTATCAAGGAACAACAATCTAATCATTATCAAACAAAAATTACTGTCAGGGTTGTTTATAATTATTACTTGATATACTTTTCAAAGAGTCCTCGCCAAAGTATACGCTCTATTTATAAAAGGCTATTCCAAATCAGCTATTGAAGCTAAATAGTAAAATTGATTCATTTCTTTATCAATTAAAAAAAACAGTTTAATAATGTTAATCAAAATGATCTTTCTCAAATACTTCAAAATCTGGTTAAAAACAGCCTTTAAAATTGAGATTTATTTTAAATCAGTGATATGTCTGCGAAATATATTTTTCTTGCCACATAAGGCCAAATAATATGTACGAATAAATCTAGTCAAGTTATTCACACAAAAAAAAATTAAAAAATAATCTGATTTAATTTTTATATTAGAGTTTAAGTTAAACGAGTATTTATGAAAAACTCTAACTTTTATATTATTTACTATTTAAGTATCTATTATTTTTTAAATCTTTGTTGATTTTATGCATTATACTGTTCTGTATTTGTTTACATTGAATTGTTAACGGACATAAGTCACTTTGAAAGCCAAAGTCATATTATAAAGTGAAGTTTCTTAAGGTTTCACTGTAAAACAAGTACATGAGCGGCCCATTTACAATTATTATCATAACTATTCAAGCGGTGAAAAATTCAACAAAATCGCTTATATGTGCATGTATTTCTTTGATTAAAAGAATAATAAGTTGGGTAATTTATATCTTCTAAATTAATGTTAGTCCTTAAACGCCATAAATTAAATCCAATTTCTGCACTCTTCCTTCTCCAAACACACGCTTAAAATTACTATTGTTATCAACCACAACCGTAGTAAATCAATAAAAAAATAAATAATTTTAAACATTGCATGATGATTGGATTAAATCTAACATTTCTGAAAATTATTATAAGTCACACCCATTTATTATTCACTTTTCAGTGCAGTAATTCTATTAAGTTATGTTAATTTCCCAAAATACACATGCTGAAAGGTTTATTCTAGTCAAAATTCATCAGTAATCATAAAAGTTCCTCTTAACTATAAATCTAATAAACCACCAAATAAAACTACAAACTCAGTGATTTTAATATTACTAAATAAACCAAATAAAAAATTGACTTTTAATCATTTTACATCCCCAAAGTACTGTAATTATCACATATTTTATTATCCCAAAATAAACACATTCATGTTTTAATATCGATTTGAAAGCTAGGTCATTTTCTAAATTATTATTACCCCCATTCCTAGAAATTCACCGCAAATTCTTGAAATTTAGTATTCAAATTTGATCTTGTCGAAATTGAATGCTAATTTTTCTAGATAAAACCGACCGCTTTGATTCAATTGCTACTCTAGTCAAGACATTTTCTAATGTCGGTAGTTTGGGTAATTGACAAATACAACACAGTAATGGCATTTCTGCACAGTGTTTTATATTATCAGCTGACTTGGTTATCGTCAACCAAGACAACCGTAACCAAAAAATATTATTTTTGTTGAATTTTCATCCACCAAACATACTCTACCCAATTAAGTTATTATTGATTAACCAGAGTGTCATTCACAAAAACATTAACGCGTATTATGTAAATAACCTTATGTGAAAAGCTAGAAAAAATATTTGAATAGAAAAAGTATTACTATAAAAATGTTCTTTGGATCTACATGGTTCCTTATTTTAAAAAAGGACTACCGAAAGCAGTATACATTGTGATGTACAGTAGATATTTTTAATATTAAATGTAGCTGCAGTATATTATGTATTGTATGTAAAAATGTATGTACGAGTATTAAATAGAAATTATTTATAAGTTATCGCTATGAAAAATCCGATTTTTACAAGTATACGGTACGTCAACATATAGTATTATATAGACTTGCACATTACCATAAAACTTAAAATACTGTCAAACTTTTTATACAATAAATGTTAAAGAGTAAATATAATCCCGTCCAAATCAATGTTAATTTATTTCATTTAATTGATTTTGTTGTGAAAATGCCAACTTTAATATAACTGCCTAGAGCCTTAGGACAAGCGAATGTCTCATTGAATTGATGTTAATCGAATGAATATTGTAATGCAAATGACCCTACAATTAATTCTAAACCATGTACAAGTCTAATAACTCAGGCAAATTGAATAAAATATCTATAGATTACGTTATACATTACGTACACATATCGATATTTTTTTAAATGCATGACCAGACCTTAAAAATCTAAATTTAAAAGTGAAAACCATAATACACCCAATGACTTTTGATTTTAAAAGCCTGACCAGAAGATTTGTTACGTCTCCATATTCAGGTGCTTCTTGAAAATGGTTATGTAGAAATAATTTTTTGGTTAGTAAAAAACATAAAAATAGTTTTGACAATTAATGGGGGCTCATTTAGAGCTTATTTTTACTAAAAGTTTAAAAGGTAATGGATTTACGTACGGCGTGAATATAATTGTTTTGCGTTTCATTGTACAGTATTTAAAACAGTAAACTTGTAATGATCGTCCATGTATGTACAATTATGTTATTTATTATGATAAAAAACTAAATTCAAGAAAAATATAATGATTATTTTATTCTAAATCACCTTGTGCTGATTCGTTTTCTCGGTATTTGTTTAGCAGCCACAGCAGTAAGTTTAAGCGAACATCAAGGCTTTAATTAATTTGTTAAACATCTTAAAATAATGAGTTCTCGCTTCCACTTAAATACGGTATCATTTTGTTGTCCTATAGACTGTGTATAAGGAGTACGGTACTGATAATAAGCTTACATGAAAACTAAACAGCGAAAAATATAAACTGGCGCTCACTCAGTTTCACTACGCGATAAAGGCAAATACTGTATGACTACTTACGCCAACTATGTTAAGTTTGACTTCTACGATGACATTTACACATAATTTTGTATGTCATTTGTTGCAAGCTAATAACTTAAGTTATTTTAACTACAAATATGTTCGATTTCTGACCGTAACCTTTATACTAACCCTTAAAATTACAACAAAAACTTACTTAGTTACAATAATGATGATTGCTTCTGTTGCGTAGCGTTGAATTTACATTCGAGTAGTTGTTTTATACTCCCAGTCAACATCTGTACGACGACAGTAGCTGATTAGAATCTTCTTATCACAATCACAATAATCAATCACACATAATATGATCATTTTTATGATCAAATACAGGCCGAATATTGAGAAATAATGACCGAACAGTAAACAAAGAACTTTTGCAGAATGCAACTCATAGGCTTAACTTATGCAATCTGCACCTTACAGTTACCCGGATGTGACCGGTTACATAAAAAATGTAACGATATATCGATCAAGCATATCGATGTTATGTAACCAATCGGGAGGTCCAAGACTTTTGCCGAAAATTTAAAAACATATTACTGGTACAGCAACAATTTTATTTTTAAAGCCAGTGGGGAGATTAATGATTATATGCATGTACCAAACTTAAAATTGAGTCTAAAATCTATGTAAAATGGTATGAAAAGACTAATGTCCAGTTCATGTACAATTTTTAGTTTCTTCCTTTAAAGTAACCTAAAGCAATTGCTTATCAGTAAATGACATTACATTAAGCAATAAATATAAAATAAAAACAAGTAATTTTAAAATTTTACTTTAATTTGGTATCATATTAGCTTTTTATAATATCTAACAAATCAAATTTGTGTCCATTTCTCCAGTGAACTTGATGGTAATGTCCTGAGAGACAATATTCTGAATATGAAGATCGTCCAAGCATTTCACATCCTTGATTCTCTTGTCAAATGGATAACCATAAGGCCTCCTATCATAATCTTTATCAAAGCTGTAACGACAGAAAGTTGGTGCCGCTTTGCAATAACAACCAGTATCCGCGTTTTGCTAATTTAAAAATACAAAAGTTAAACTTAAATTAACTCCATATTTGTGACTTAGCCTTACAGAATCTTCAGCCCAGTTGGTAACAGCTACTACCAGTCGGTAGGTCATTCCTTCACTTCTGCCTTTAGGAATTAACAAGTAGTTTGGCCAATGGCAATTACAGTCATCCTTGATACTATCGATTGGCTTAGTTTCTGTCTTGGTAAATTTATCAGGACTTGAGATAGATGATTCAATGGATTTACGCTCAATAGTGTTCTTGCCAGGCTTCACTATAATAATTAAGATAGTGAATTTTACAGTAAATGTTATTATTGTTATTCAGCCTTACAGTCCATCAAAAATCGATCGACTTCAATCATCAAAGGTCGCAGCTCATCTGCAGACATTGGTACACCTTTCTCGTCATATTTAGGAACCATATATACCCTGAAAAGAGCTTCTTTGTTACCACCTGCGTTGTTCACCAACACAAATTTATATGTAAAACTTTCGTGTTGCAAATGAGTGGTTCGAACCTATAAATAAAACTCTTCATGAATATTTATGTAATTATCGGATATTTAAAGTTAGTGCTTTAGATTTATTTTTGAACCAAAGTAAATGTTGCCCAAATAGTTATTAAAGTAGATTCTTCTAGACTGGCAACTCATACTATGTCGAATAAACAAAAATTGCATGGCTTAACTTACTTCAGCAGTGCTTTGTCCAGTGAAGGAGAAAAACTTCCCAATTCTATAAGGATGTTCTTCCCAGAAAGTTGTGATCAAATTGGGCTTTTTCGATTTTTCGCCAGTAACTTCAACCGATTCAAGAGTGACTTCTGGCCATGTCACGTCTTCACGCTTGTATGCGGTCAAGCTTCTCTTGTACTCCTCAAAAATATTGTCAATAAATCTATGCCAGCGATAAAACAATGGATCTCGTGCGGATGTAATTACATCGTACATTGGACCTTCAGGTTGCTTCAAACGTTTTAAATAAGGTTATAGACTTTTAAAGCAGTATTAAATTAATTAGTTACAATACTTCGTATTTTCCATAAGGATCTGTAATTCTGGAAGCAATAACGTGAGCGTTGTTATGAAGATTACCATAATAGGGCCTGTTTATCGAATCGCGACTGCTCTCAATCATATTACCAAGTATCTCAATTCCCAACGGATCCGAAGGAATCGGAATACGCGTTCCGTTTTTCTAAAGTTTTATTATAATTTTAAGAATGTATTGAGTAAAGAAATAAGCGTTCAACTTACAGCAGTTAAACATTTTGCGTGGATACTATCCCAAATACGATTTCTGTATTGGAGCATCTGATTTTTAGTCAAAGTAGGTAAATCTTTCAGAACCATGTCTTCTGGACGGTATGCATAATCATGACCAGTTCGATCAACTGCAAGATGAGATGCATAACCTTCCTATAAAGCAATAATGCATTAATTTCGACCACAGAAAACCGCATTGTTATAAAAATTTACAGGGTAAAAGTACCTTAATGGGAACATCCCATTGTTCAAATGGAGTTGTTCGTGGAAGACGATTAGATAGCAAGTCAGCATCGTATCTGTGATAAAAAAAAAGTTATTTTGTATAATTTTAAAATGTTTCAAATAAACTATCAAGTGTGTACCTGGCGACCATTTGTCTATGCATGTAGAAGAAACCCTCTCCTCGACGTTCTTTTAATTCACCAAATTTCTGGGACCAAATTGGTGGATTGGTGGCATGCCAATTGAAATGATGCGCGTTCATTCCTACATCTTCGGTAAAATATGCCAAGCGGTTGTATACACTCAATATGTTATTGTAGTTAAATGTTTCGTTAACGATAACATTCTAGAGTAGAAAATTAAAACGGTTAAAGTAATGTTGAGAGAATCCAAAATTTTGTTTTTCTGTAACTTACTTTTTCTCCTTGATTGGTTGCTTCTTTGATTTGGGCAATTACATTTTGAGTGAAAAATTTGTCAGGGAATACATCTTGGATTCTGATGGGCTCAATTCCATCGAGATATCGGCGATGAATAACAGCAGTGGTAAATGCGAAAACAAATAACTCTTCATTTGTTATCTGGCGAATGGCCTCGCTCGTCTTAATAAAACTTTCAAAAGTCTTGACAGCTATGTAATAACATTAGAAATAAATCAACACACTGTAATTGCACTTTTAAAATGCAGCAACTACATGTTAGCTCTTCTAATACTGCTTCAACTTCATCCCACTGCGTTTCATCAAAGACAGAAAATGTTTTGTTTCGTGGGAGACGGCCAATCCTTGAAATAGTCGTTGGCGAAAATGTCACATCACGAGTGGCTGTCGGCTGTTAATAAAGCATAATTTATCAGAATTTTAAAATCACAAGTTTATTTATACTATAAGTTACTTCAGTTAAGGTTTTGTAAGGTCTGTTCACACGTTCATAAATTTTTTGAACTTCCAGCTGTTTAGTCTTGTCTTCTTTAAGGAGAGGACATGGCACCGACTAAAAAAATAAATAATTTTAAATTACATGTCGGTCTATGTGTATCTAAAACAAAAGATTAATGCACAAAAAAATCAACACACTTTATTAGAAATTGCTTATAATGTGATAAAAGGTAAAAATAACCAAAGACAAGAAATTGGACAATTCAGTCTTAAAAATTATGCGGGTTAACAAAAAGTTAATTTGTTTAATTTTTTAACTAAATTTAAAAAAAATATTGAGTTTATACAGAAAAAATATCATTGTAATGGAATAGCCTAAAGCAACTTACATCAGCGTAGATAGCTACCACGCAAATGGTAGCAAAAATTGTAATAAACTTCATGGTTGACCACCGTCGAAAGTGACAGCCAATTGCTTGGTCATCTTCGTATTTATAGACGCGGGTGATAGCCATCTATGATTTGCCATTTTGGACAATATTTTTTACAAGATTACATTGTTTCAATAGCAAATTCTGTCCGTTTCTTCTGGTCACTCTGATCAACCGTAGTAAATTTGTTGCTAAGACAAAAATAAAAGTGAAATATCAATTAATAAACAGACTTACAATATGTCATTAATACAGTATCTCATTTTAAGATGTTAGGTCAAATAACTGTGACTAAAAGTCGTCTTGGCTTTATTGCATACAACAGCCTTGAATACAAATAGCCTTGGTAATCAAATTTGAGAAAAACAAAAAAGGAAAATAATAGATATTTCCTATATAATTATTAACATAAAGGCATGAAATTCAAGTCGACCAATTTTCTTAAAAAAATAAAAACACTATTTTTAATCTTTTACTCTTAACGGTATTATTTATAAGAAGTATTGTTACTTTTAAAAATGCATTAATTCTTTAAAATACAAACATAAAAACTAATCATTTATGTAAGTAATTATTACACCAAAACAAAGTCAAGGACAGTCAAATACACTTATTGTACTTGCAACTCGACATGATTGAATAACTTTTGTAATACAATTAAACTTTTAGAGACATAGTAATACAATTGCACGTCAGCTGTTTTGGCTTGCAATCTGAAATACAATAACGCAAATTATTAATAATAATTCCTGATTGCTATTAATTAAATTTATACTTAAAAACAAATATGTTTAATAACTTAAAATTCGAAAAACTTAAGACTTCATTATTCTGTATATTATACTCTAATCACAAAAGTACATTTTATAAGTTATTTTCAAGATGCAAATAAAATAATTATGTTAATACATCTTCATAAAATTAGTTTAGGGAGCGTTATATTATGACAATTACTTAAAAATGTCTAAAGCACTTTTTGAAATTCATTAAAAACCAAACAATTATTATTATAAAATATACGTTTCAAGTTTACAATAAAAGTCTAATTCGTATCTTATAAAATGCTTCATTTTATTTATTTAAAAAAAAATTTAAATTCGGTAATTGTAGTGTTACTAAAAATAAAATTAAATACCTTCCAACTTCTTGTAAGTTTACTGTTTTAATTTGATAATAAAAATTTTTATATTTTAATGATTTAATCTTAAAATCAGTTGTGTGTTTATTGTTAGATAAAGATATCTTAAATCTAAGTGCAAATAAAAGTCATTGTAAGAAGAGCTTAAGTGCACATTGACCGATTCGGTAACTATCATTCTGACGTCTCACTGTGCGAGACTATAAATAGTGTTAGAAATCTTCATTTGTGGGGCCACTTTTACACAAGAGAGACATCCCTAAGACTAAGATAACCTGACATTTAAGGGTTGTTTCTGTCTGTTAAGCAAGCTAAACTAATTAATTTGGTGAACATACACCAATTGTCGGCCATGAAGGTGTTGCTTTGGTTATCACTGCTAGTAGCAGTTGCTTTGGCAGATAAAGTACATTTCTGTTGTATTTTTAGTCAAATATTAAATCCAATTTAATTTTTTTTAATTTAAAGTGTCCAGTGACTTCAAATACACAAACCAAACAAGATGCAATTGATAGAATTGTCAAGTACGTTAATAAACCCTTCACTCCAAAAGCGCCAGTAAGTTAATTTTAATACAATTTTTAGTTGTTTATTTAATTTTGATTTGATATTTGTGACAGGTACCTCCATTGGCAGATGATGTTACAAATAAAAAACTTGGCGTCTTACCTAAACGAGAAGTGTTTTCAATCTTTGATGAAAGGACATGGACTGAAGCCATTGAAGTCACCAAGAGGCTATTAAGTAAGCTTTGGCCACAATTCAAGAACTATTAAAATATTGTAACAATTATTAAACTTCAAATCGTTTACTAATTAACAATTTTTAGCACCAAAAACCTTTGAAGAATTTATTAAGCAAGCTGAAATTCTTTATCCAAGAGTCAACGAAGACTTGTTCTTCTACTGCTTCTCTGTGGCCATTGTTCACCGTCTGGACACTCAGGGACTTCGAGTTCCCAGAATCCAAGATGTCTATCCAGACAAGTTTTTTGAGCATCAATTGTTGGTCAAAATAAAGGACGAGATCATGACTGGACACAAAGTAAGAAAAGTTTATAAAAATAATAAATAATTATCTAAATTGTAAGTTACTGTGATTTTCTTAACGCAGAATCCAGATTTGAATGACACCCATGACTTCCACAACCACTATGACATATACCGACGAATTGACTACTTCACTGAAGATTTTGGAATGAACTCTCATCACTACCATTGGCACGTTGTTCACCCTATGTTTAAGCCCGACGTCTTGCCAGGTGGAGAGAAGAAACGAAGTGGAGAACTATTTTACTGGATGCATCGTCAAATGGTAGCTAGGTAAAAAAAAAACAATCTAATATCATCTCATGTTGGCACTTAATCAATTACATTATTAACAATTGCAGATTTGACAGCGAGTTGTTGTCGAACAATCTTCCTAGAGTTAAATCGTTTGAAAACTGGAATGAGCCCATCTCTGTAAGACATTAAACTCTCATTATAGCAATTTTTAATCATTATTAACTTAATGCTATAGGTTGGATATGCTCCTCATTTAACCATACACAGAACTGGATACAAATATGGCTTCCGTCCAGATAACATGGTCCTTCGTAATCTTCCTGAGCTAACCAAATACCAAATGAAACAATGGGAATCAAGACTCCTTCGCACTATTTACAAAGGAGAAGTCAATCAAGTATAAGTTGTTATTAAAAGTTAAACCATTAAAAGATCAAAAATAATAATAAAATGTATGATATTTCAGCCATTAGGTGCCACTTTTGGATTAAATAACACCGAAACCTTAGCCCACCTGATTATGTCCAGCACCGACACGGCAAACAGACAATTATATGGCAATTTACATTCCTACGCCCATGTTATTGCAGCCAAAATCACTGATCCAAGAGATAAATACAGAGTAAACAATGATTAATTACATCATTTAACATTACATTCATGATCCATACTGTATTTACTCATTATTGTTAAACAGGAAGATGGTGGTGTAATGCAAGATGCCGCTGTTTCAGCTCGTGACCCTATCTTTTACCAATGGCACAAATATATAGATTCAATTTTCCAAGCTTACCAAAAAACTCTTCTACCCTACAGACCATCTGAAGTAATTTAAAATGCTATTATTACAGGAATACCTGCAGATTGCTAATATAAATAATTATACAGCTTGAATGGACTGATGTGACAATTGACAAAGTTTACATTGAAGGCACAAAAGAGCATCCATCCAATGAAATTCGTACTTATTGGGACACAAATGATTTTAGATTGACAAAAGGATTCGACTACACAATTGACAGTGAAGCAGTTGTAAGTACTATTGATTTGCCATAAGGTACTCAAAGTATTTACTCTTTAATATGACTACAGATTCACATGAAACATCTCGACCATGAAGACTTCACCTACGTTTTTGATTTAAACAACAACCGAAACAAAGAACGTAAAGCAATTGTCAGAGTGTACTTAGTTCCCAAATATGATGAACGTGGTGTTAAGTTCAGTATTAACAAGCAAAGACCACTCATGATTGAATTAGACAAATTTGTCACGAAACGTAATTTGAAGTTGATGGTTTTGAATTTGCTAGTTTAACTAATATTAATATCCTGATTTAGTAAATCCCGGTCACAACATAATCCGCAGATATGGAAACGAATCGAGCTTAATAATGCCCCGTGAGTTAATTTACGACAGGATCACCGATTCTACACTAAGACGAGACCAATGCCAATGCGGATGGCCTGAATACCTATTGATTCCCAAAGGCAAATATGAAGGCATGAAATTCCACTTGTACGTTATGGCCACCAACTATGAAGAAGATTACATTGTAAATGAACTCTAGAAAACTTTTAAACTAGTTGCATCGATAATAAAAATGGGTTTTGTTTTATTCTAGCAAACCGAGGACACCTCTTGCTACTGCAAAAACTCATTGAGCTATTGTGGAACGATATACGAAGATTATCCAGACAAACGACCAATGGGCTATCCCTTCGATAGGCCAATTAAGGCTCGATGCTGGGAAGATTTTAAAACTGATAACATGTACAGAACGGATGTCACGATTAAATTTACCGGTTACACACACTGAATGGTTTTAAGCAAAAATTGTTTTGTTTAATTCGATGTATTCGTGAAAGATTATCAAAATAAAATAAAACTGATAAAATGAACTATCGTTGTTGTTCAATGAATTGCTTTTTTTAAATACACAGTAAATTCAATTGTATTTTTACAAACTATTGGTATCAATCGATTAGCAATTTAATAACTATTTGGAATAATAATTTACTCGATTTTCTTAAGAGTCAGTCGGCGTCAATATTATCAAATCACTTTGTTATTAAATGATCTTAATTTTATCGTGTATTATTATACTTTCCTTAAAATAATTTCTTGATTAATTAATAAAGAATATGTCCTTATGTACTTTATGCATTGACAAACATGACTATCATACTAAATAGGAATAAACGCACAGAAAAAGATGCGTATGAACAAGTATTGTAATTAATTAAATTATTAAAATGATTTCTTCAATTCGTTAACATAATTTAAGTGACAATATCAAATATTGTATTCGTAATCTTACGTAAAATAAACCATTTAAACTAGTTTTAAAAAAAGTCACCAGTTTACACAAAACAATAAAAAAGCGATTACTGTATGTAAAAAACGTTGCATATAAAACTCGCCTCTAATTATAAAGTTGATGTAGCATAATAAACTTAAAAATAATTTAGTTGTAAATTGAATAAAAATCTATGAACTTTTTCAAATAAGTTAAAAACATCCATAGAAAGCGCAGAAATATTTTTCTCATAGTGACAAAAACATTCATCTACTGTAATAAATTAAATAATTTAATAACTACAATATACTGTAACTTCATAAAAGAAATTGTAGTTACATTTTACATTGACAACTAGTGATTTTAAATACAAAAATAACTTTCAAATATCACACCATTTATATTACGTTACTAAATTCAAGTTCAAGGATTTTTACTAAGTTAGAAATAACAGTCTAAATTGAGATAGTAGTCCAAACCTTGAAATAAGTCTAGTCTAAAATCAAAATCGTATTATATTCAGTACAATAAAAAATATTTACGATGTCCCCAAACAGTCACTTATTTTATATTTCAAAAAATCCTTAAAAATCTTTTAAAATTCATTTAAAACACTGCAGAGAATTTTCTTTCTATCTTAATTGCCTTAAAACGTTTGTTTAAATGTAGGTATGTCAAAATCAGCAAAAACAGAATGTAAAACAAGAATTAATTTCATCAAAACAATCAGTTGCAATACTGATTAAGATGAAGCATCATAGTTTATCTAAAGTTAATATAAGCTTCATTATAAATGAAAATTGCTTCAGTGGGCACAGCCAACGTTAAGTAAAATGAAGTCACTTGACACAGGGTTCACTGTTTCTTTGCTGTTGCTGTTAACATGTGGCTTCGTCGCTGAAGCCCTTGTAAAAGAGGTGACAACATTTATAATAAAAATTAATTTAAATTTTATTAGTTGTTTTTTTTTTGCTACAATAGGACAACTGTCACCGACCAAAAGATATTCGCCTGAAGCAGCTCCAAGTCAATAATGTAGTTGCCACTATTAATAAGCCAACTGTTCCTCGATACCAAGTACGACATTTCATGTAAAATACAACAATTGTAAATTTAGTATTTAAATATTTAATTGTAAAGGAAATTGACGAATGTGCAGTTTGCACTAACAAGATGAGGAACATTGGACGGCTACCTAAAGGTGAAATCTTCTCATTGTTTGATGTGAAAAACTGGAATGAGACTACTCAAGTTCTAGAGCTCCTTTTAGGTTAAAAAATTACATTTGGAATTTTAATAATGATCTGAAACTAACTTTGGGTAATTATTATTACAGAAGCTGAAAACTTTGACGACTTCATTAAAAAGAGCGAGTACATGAAAACAATGGTGAATGAAGACTTATTTTTCTATGCTTTTAGTGTGGCTGTTGCACACCGTCGAGATACTCGAGGAATCAGCATACCACGAGTACATCGAGTATTCCCTGACAAATTTATTAAGGACACTGTCATCCGTAAGATTAAAGTGCTGACTTCCAGCTCACAGTATGGTGTTAAGGTAATAACAATTGAAGTTGAGTTCAATCTTATGTTAAAATAGTAGTCTACTTTACAATTGACCATTTTATTAAATTGGTCTATTTTATCTAAAATAACCGCTTTAATCACTCAACTAAGATGGCAAGTCAATGATTTGTCATCAAAAGTGAGAGATATGGCAACTAAGTAATTTTGAATAATTAATTTAAAATGAATAAAATAGCGACCAGTTGTAGCTGGCAACTCCATGCGTGATTACAATTATTACGACCAGCACGATGAGCTATCTTATTTCACGGAAGATTTGGGAATGAACTCTCATCATTACCACTGGCATGTTATCAACTCTCCAATGTGGAAAACCAAGTATGGAAATTATTCTGATCGAAAGGGTGAATTGTTTTATTGGATGCACAGACAGATGATAGCCAGGTAAATATTGTCAAGACCTTTTACTTTACTTTTTAAAAGCGGTCTATAATTCATGTTGTTGCTGATTGCAGATACGATGCTGAGCGACTTTCAAATCTAAGACCAAGAAGTCGACCAATTCAAAATTGGCAAGATCCAATTGAAGTAATTAAACAATTTCCACCATTTACAAAGTATAATACTTAAGTGACGTTTAAAAAATCGAAATTTAGGAAGGTTATAATCCTCACTTGACGGTTGTTAAGTCCCAATATCGCTACGCTTACCGACCAGCACGAACAACTTTGAAAGACTTGTCAAAATTGGCCAGAAGCAAACTCCAACAATGGACAAGTGCTTTCTATGACACCGTCGACATTGGTGGAATTAAAACAGTAATAACTCATTAAAACACTATACTGCCTATTTAGTTACATTTTTAAATACATGACTACTTTATTTGACTTGCAGGAAAACGGTACCTGGATCAATCTTAACGACGAGCATGGAATTGATATTATTGCAAACACCATGGAATCCAATTATGATTCGGTGAATTACAGGAGATATGGAAGTCTACACAGTCTTGGACACGTTTTGTTTTCGAGAACAACCGACCCCAAATACGCTTACGAAGTAATAGTTAAACTTGAAACAAGTTTTTGGTTAAAATTAAAAAAAAAATGATTTTATGTAGGAAACATATGGCCCAATGTATGACACAGCCACTTCAGCTAGAGACCCACTATTCTACCGCTGGCACAAATATCTAAACCGAATCTTTGTTCAACACAAATTCCGACTAAAGCCATACACAAAACAACAGGTTAGAATTATTACAATGTTATAAAACTCTCAACAGCTTTTAAACCAAATTTTGCTTACAACCTATAGCTTGAATTCCCAGGCATTAAACTTGGAAAAATCTCAATTCAAAACCCCACTAGCACACCAAATGTTATCCGAACATACTGGGCTGACTCTTACCTCAAGATTGGCGAAGGATTTGAATTTTCTCAGAACAGTCCAGCTTACGTAATTATAAATTACTCGTTTAACATCATAAACTTTTAAAACTTATGCAATATTTTAACAAATAAAGGTTAAGCTTACCCATTTGGATCATGAAACTTTCAACTATGTGTTGGACGTTGAAAACAGTAACAGTCAAGCCAAGCAAGTTGTAGTTCGCATCTTCATGGCACCAATTTATGATGAATTTGAGCACGCATTGACAGTTAACCAACAAGCACTTATGATGATTGAAATGGACAAATTCGTAACTAAAGGTAAAATTATTGATAACAGCTATGGCATCCAATATAAAAGTTTAGTATCGATATTTAATACAATTTTCGATTCAGTTAATCCTGGTCAGAACACCATCACTCGTTCCAGCGAAAATTCCACGGTTACAATGGATTCCAGAAGCATTTTCGATAAGCGATACCTTGGTGAAGGAGATTGCCGATGTGGATGGCCAGATTATTTATTGGTACCAAAAGGCAATTACGAAGGAATGCCATTCAAATTATTTGTCACTTTGAGTGACTGGACAAAGGATGAGGTATAGTAACGTTTTAACGTTCAATTTACAGTATTACATTCTGTATAGCATTAAACTTACACTACAACTTGAATTAGGCTAAAACTGCTGGCAGTTGCTTCTGCAATGACTCACTGAGTTACTGTGGTGGAATCGACGCTAAATACCGCGATAATAAACCAATGGGTTATCCATATGACAGGAAAATTAAAGTCAACAGTTGGAAAGACTTTCAAACTTCAAACATGGGGTCCAGTATCGTCACTGTCAAATTTGTTGGTCGATCGATGACCGAGTTGCCAAGAGTACCAAATGACTACAAAACACTCGTTGAATAAAACATATGTTATTCATGTTTATGTAAAAATCGAATAAAAGAAAAACTTGGTTTGAACTTTTCAATAGTTCTTGTTATTAAAACATGCGCAACACGTTAGATATAAATTATTGAAGATATAAAACGTTAACCTACTGAACAAGTGAACAACGCGGTTACAGTGATCATGTGATGCTAATGTATGGCGTGTCTAATAAAGCATTATTGCATAACAGCGCAATAAGTTACAATTCTGCAGCTTTTTAGTTTAAAACAATTTTAAACTAAATGAGAAATTCCCTTTATTTGTATTAAAAAAACGGTGACAATTTCACAACCCACTGTTTTAATATTAAAATTTCAAGCCAACTTTTTATAAAAAATTCGATATAATAACATACAAAATATGCTTGTATAAAATATGAGATTTCCAAAAACAATTTTTTTTTCTTCTTAAAACTGTAAAAATGGTGAATTGCTTACACCATATACTCTCAATCCAGTGGCACGTCCAATAATTCGTTAAATATTAATAAAACATTATAGAAAGAGATTAAGCAGTTAGTAAAATAGCTGTTATCAAGAAGTCATGTCATGAACCATAAGAGATTGTAAAACATCCGCCGATTCCATTTTATTTTTATCGTCAGCTGGATTTCTGGCTGCTGAATCTTTTGGAATTTTTTGAAGATATTCCCTGGGCGATCCAGCGATAAATTCGTCATTTGCATTTTCGCTGCCATCGTTAATCCAATCATTAATACCTGTGCGGGGACGTACTACGCTATATCCGGCACCATTACCAGTATCATTGCTAAAATTCATTAATTTTCTCAGATGCTTCAGAGTCCAAAACCGCGTTGGTCGATTTCTGTCTCTTTCAGTAGAACCTGTTGGATTATCTCTTACTCTACTTATCTGAGCAGTCACTAACGGCATCTGTCTGACCATTGCTGGAAATCTACTTTCTAATATTCTAGAATCGTCTTCATCCATGTCGTCAAAGATCATTGAAATGCACACGGATTGTGTTTCTAATTTAGCGGTTTCATCCGCCATCAGCTGTTGAAGTGTGGTCGATGAACGTTTGGCAGCTCGTTGTTGATCGTCACTTTTCTTTTGATCCGCCGGTGCAGCTTTGCTGACGCTTGGATAAATAAAATGCATCACTTTCATTTGTCTCTTCCAGATTTCAGCTTCATCAGCACAAAAACTCAATGCACTCTGGCAAACATCGCTGTTTACAATTCGTTCTTCATCGGAAACTACACAAAGAGTAAATCCAGACTTCATATCCATTTCCAACATCACATTGCGCTCCTTAACCAATGTACAGGCTAATATAATCTCTTCTTGTTTGGCACATATAAGCTTGAGTAAACCTACACAAAAAAATAAAATTATTTAACATTAAACATAATAAAACTTATATTTACCTGTGAAATGGAATGGAACTTTAGGTAAAAATCCACAGACTAGTCTAACAGTCAGTGGAAATTCAATAAATTTTAATAAATGCGACATTAAGTAAACACAATCCTTGCTTCTAACTGATTTGGCGTTTCCAGTTGGATAAAATAATCCTTTAGCAGTGAACGGTAAATACAGTACCTAAACCAATGAATATTTATTAATAAAATCTAAAGTTAAAAGAAAATGTTTATTACCTCGTTTTTATAGTTGAGGCATTGAGCATATTTAAAATTTTTATTATTAATATCTTGCGGTTTGTTCCCAGAAGAGTCTTTTTTATACCGAGAATGGATGTCCTCGTAGATACCAAGTAGTTTTAAAACATGCCCAGTTTTAACCTAAAGCACAAATGTTTGAATTATAAACACAAACAATCTCGATTTTAGTCAATTAATTACCGTGGTCTTTAAGTAATTCAATTTTCCTCCCGCTGATTGAATATCTTGAATTCTATAAGCTTGTGTATCATTACGGACTAAAAACACTGGGATGTGAGCATTAGCCACCTGTTCTATGCTTGTATACGATTTCGTTTGCGTTCGACCATCTTCTGATAGAAGTGAAAACCATCCTATAAAATTAATACACGCCAATATTCGCATTGATATAAACAGTACATTAAAATGCAAAATTTTTAAAAATTAACTGACCTGTGTAATCCTCGGGAACAGCAACAGTTGGTCCTACTTCTTTCAAGGTTCCACCTTCGTCTTCTAAACTTCGGGCGTGAACTTTAATTGAAGAGTATGACTTGTATAATAAAAAGGGCTGATGAAGGTCAATGTGAGTCTTTAAGTCTCCACCGTCCATATCATTTTGAGCATCATGAATTCGTGCCACCTGTTACATGGTATTAAATTTAATGCTTTAAATGGTATACATAGAAGATTCAGTCAATAATACCCTTGGTAATGGATATTTCTTTACAAATTCCTTCGGTGATAAATTTTCTTTAGATAGTTGTTTCATTGCAGGTGGATGCTTAGTCCGACTGCCAGGGTATGCTTCACTGGTCATTTTTTTAAATCTAATTTCAATAATTCGATTCCAAATTCATAAAAATCATAACTCCATCTGTAATTTTAAAAAAGTAAAACAAATATTAAGCAAATGACACTACTAGTGCACAATAAAGTGTTCAAAAAATTTTAGAAAGCAAAGTTTATTATTTAACTTGAAAAGTGCAAGTGAATAGGTCTCGGATCATTTAATCTTCGATCGCGGTCGAGAAAACACAAGTTAATTGAAAATAATAATTGTGTTCATGACAAGATTAACTCGTCTAGATAAAAAATACCAATTTAGTACATAATCACTCATGCAACTACAGAATTTAATATTAGTACTTTTGAAGTGAAAATAAAGCAATACAATCACCAATTTTTGCGTTTTAAAAGTTAAATTTCATATCTAAGAAACAACTATAATATAACAGCAAATATTCAGTATCACCTAAATATTTTGCTGCCTTAAAGTTATTTTCTGGAGCTCATAACATGTTAAGAGTACCTTAGTTCCTTGACACTGCACTCAATTTTTATATTTTTTTTAACTTACGATACCTAATTTCTCTGCTTTAAATGAATGCCACAATTGGTATGTGCCGTTGGAGTAAACTAGTTAAAGTTATAGACATAAAATTAATTAAAAAATAGTGTTATTACTTAGCAATTTAATCTTTGCAAATGGTGAATATTCTTAAAATTTCTTCCAAATTCAACCGTTCTTTCTTGGTTAACTTGAAATTTCATGACCAGATGAAGTTACGTTGTGCTTCATTTAGCTGTCCAACCGTTTCTTGAGTTATCTGAAGTGTATACGAGCTCAATTTCAGCTGTTTTAATTGGGAGGCGTAGGCGGAAAAAACCACTCTCTGTCCTTCAGATATATTAAATTTCTTATCTAGTTCACTGTAACCACAGCTGTTCATAAGTCCATTACATTTACTAAGTGCAGTTTAGCAAGGAAATTTCAATTTATCTTGAGGAAGTCCATTACTTAACCATCCAGTAAGAATTTAAATATGAATTGCTGGCATTATAGTAATTCTCGTAATGAACAGCAGCATAATCATGCATAACACTCTTCATCTGCTTAATACGTCATAACGATGACGTTTCAAATACGAAAAAATCCCCCACCCAAATATCAAGCGTTTAATGCTCAACCCAACATTAAAATATTAAAAACTTTGAGAGAGAACTTTCATACAACACAATAAAAGAAATAAAAATATTTAAACTTTATAATTTTAAAAGTAGATGTTCTCTGAAAATTTAAATGGGCGGTTTATGTCACAATTACTGTAATATTTACTGCAATATGTACAGTACTCAAGATGACTTCAAATTTTTCTTTCACAGTTAAAAAGCAAAGTACAATTATTGACTAACTTGGCCTTTTGGTTAATGAATTTAACCTGTTCCAAAACGAAAATGAATTCTTTATAATACTTATTAAATACGATCTACAGTAATACACCAAATTCCAAACAGTATATGGGTTCAAAAAATCGTTTATTTTTGTATTATAATTTTTAAATGCTCAATGGTATTTTTTTTTAAAGATAATCACATCGATGCAACACAATTTTTAACATCATTATACATTGTTTTACTGTATGCTCCATTCACAATGATTTTTTTTATATAAAGAATTTATATAAACTGAGCAGTGCTGGTATTATGGCAAAACTTAAGAAAAATGATTATTTTAAAGTACATTTTAGAATTATTTAAACTGAATTTGGCAATAATTATGCAACAAATACTTTCTAAAGTGCGTTACATTCGCCGACACTAAAACGGGTTAGCGATTTGCAACTCTTTGCAGTTAAATAGCTTTTAAATCAACTAAATTCGTGAAACAGAACTTATATGTTCTGCATTCTTGCAACAAAAGTCATTATCTGCATATTGCGTTCTTTTCAATTTAAAATCAGATGTGAAGATGAATTATAAAAATAATTTCACATTTTAATCCATAATCGTCTCTGTATTAAACTCGACTTAAGATAGCAACATTTGTAATAAGCACTTTTGTTTATAGCCAAGACAAAAAAAACTACTATTAAAATAATCTAATAAAGAAAAATCAGTCTAATTACAAGTAAAACTAAGTCCTAAAATTGAACTACCATGATATTAGATATCGCAAATTATTTAACGATAGATTAGTTCTTGAAATCACGTCTCTATATAATATATCGATAAATGCTATTAAGATGCTAAATTTGTTAAGTAATCTTTAACCTAAACTTTTTTCAAAATTGAAATCACCGCATAGTAACTTCTAATTATGCTTTTTTTAAATAAGTGGCGAAAAATTAAGGATTATAATAGTACAGTACTTTGAGACAAGGTAATTTTTTATACTCTAAAATTCCCTAAATTAATTGAAACTTGACGAACAAAAAATTTAAACCACAAAATCCCTTCACTATAGCTAAATAAATGCAACTTGATAACCGCTATTCAAAGATTAACCTCAAACTTTAAAAAAGTAAAAACGAACAAAAATACTAAGCTTCAGCCTAAAGCCATAAAGAAATTACCAAAGATTTGCTTACTTCTATGTACAGTACATCACACTTATGTACCATTGATCTATATACAATTAAATTTTTAAATTTGTGCATAAATATTTAAGGTAGATTCAGCAAATAAAAGTAGTAACTGATGGGTTTGCCATTTCTCATTGGCCAATTATCAACAGTGACCGTTGGCACCATTTGCTTTTGCTTTAAGAGGAGGAAACAAGCTGTCCCCATTGAGAATGGTTGTAGGGGTAAATGCCTTGTTAAATTTACGACTGTTTTGCCATTCGTCTTTCAGAGACAGGTTGTACATAGAGAATGCAGGATCGCTTGTAACTTCTTTTTCAATTGTCAAAAAGTTTGGTATCTTGGAGGCCAATTCTTCTCCAACAAGCGTAGTGTAAGTCTCCAAAAGCATCAACCCTTTGCATCTGCAATTGATTAAGTTTGAATTTTTGGAAAGCGTCTCGTTCATCTTATTCTACTTTACCTTGGATGGCACGGCTCCTTGTAAATATCCAGCTGAAAATATTGATTGTTCCAAAGGAAACATCTTCTGCGTTTATAAATGGTTAAATGGTGTTCTTCACACTGGGCCAGCATATTCTAAAATAACAAATTTAAAGCGGTTTAAGTTGCCTGCAATTAACGAGCAATAAAAATTAAACGACTTTTCAAAAAATATCCAACTGATGACCACCTAATGAATTTCAAATAGCACAATGAAGTTAAAATTCGACTTCAGCAATAACACAAAGTAAAAAAAAGTAACTGAGTTTAAATTGAGACCTGATAATCACGGCTGGTGATTTGAGTTTTAACCTCAATCGTTTGACCGTTAAACTCCAAACGACGTGTAGTATGGGTGTAGCTCCAACGTCCTAAGATGACAATAACACTTTAGAAATCAATAAATTTTTACTATTTAGTAAACATCGACTAACCATTTTTCCCTCGTTTTCTCATCCTTGATTGGACCTTGCTCGACGCTGACGCCAGGTAATTATGAACAACTTCAAAGTCTTGAAAACGAGGGAAAACCTGTTAATAAAAATTATATAAATCATACGTACACCGAAAGCAAAACAAAAATTAAATTACTTTGTCTTCTGGAATCCTGGAAACTAAATACTTGATCTTCCTGCTGTTTTTGCTCAGTCGGTCCCCAGTATCAATTCCCAGTTTTTGGCAGACGGCCTACATATGAAAAACTAATCCCTAACTGACATATCCTTAGCACACTCATACTAAAACACAGGTACACAGCGAGGAGTCGAAACCTCAATCATCCTTCGAATTTTTGTGTCAAAGTCAGTCGTGTTGTCCATCACATCAAAGTACGGGTGTCCAATCCACGCCTAAAGTATGCAATATTAATCAAATCAAGAAAACAACAAAAACCACGTCAAATTTACCTGCGCCGCCCTCTCGTCTCTAAATCTTGCTTCGGAAATGCCTTCGCTTCTGCACGAATGATCCAAGGTTGAATAATACTCTTCAGCGCCATTAGCAGCTGACAACTAAAATAAGAAATATTAATTTCGTTGTACTCAAAATTTAGTATGGGAACTTACCATGTGAATAACCAAATTGTAACGATCATCACGAAGTTCCACTGGATTCCAATTGTTGTCCGCCATCATTTTCTCCCACTCTTGAGTACTTATAACTATCAAAATACAATAAAATTAATTTTTTCTTAGCTTAAAAACTAATTGGTAAAGTTTACTAACACGCTGACGCGTCCATGGTCCCTCTATCGCAAATTACCAAGCAATTCTTCTTGCAATTCTTGGCCAATTGAAAAAACGTGTTTTCAATTTGAATCATGGTCCGTAGTAAATTTTCTTGAAACTTGTAAGCTGTAAAATAGTTCATAAGTAAATGCATTTAAAAAAAGCTAATCAACAATAATTTATAAAATATTTCGCTTACCATCTACAGGGCTTAAATCCGAAAACTGGATGCCACCACTGTGTATTATACCATTGTAAGTAATTTAATCATTAAATTGCATTGTAAAAGTAATTATATTATTAGTTTGCGTATAATGTACAAGCCAGTCATTTGAAATTGGCAATCATAAAAATGCTGAGTGAAAACAATATTCAGAGTATAATGCAGTCAATGCTGCAATTTAATTTTAACATCCTGAAACGCGAAACTGCATACCAACTACCACAATTTAGCACTCAGCTTTTATATGGTTGCCGGAATAAAATAACTTGCAGTACCAGGACAAAAACCAACACCAATACAAACAATGACAAAAAGCAATCTTACCCAAGTAGAACTGAAGCAGTCTCTGGCACTCGGTACACCTTTAAAAAAATTGAAATTAGAATAAATTAATGAAATAGGTCGATAAAAACAGTTCTGTCATAAGTTGTAAAGTTAAACTCCAAATGACAATGACCATGCAAAATATTTGACTTGAAACAGCTTTTAAATTTTCCAAAATACAATCAACGGTATTCAAAAATTAATTTCTCCAAATAATAAAACAGCAATGCAGAAGAAACTCTAAAAATTTAAAAAACAGTAAACCAAATGAAATTTAAAATAATTACAAATTTCCTCCAAACGACCTTCTGACCTTTAAATGTAATTGACACTAAACAATGACTTTTAAGAATTTAACCCTTTTGCAACACTGTTTTCATTAATCACCATCAGACAGTGCACTTCAGTATACTTCAAATTATACTTTAAAAAAATTAAGTACTATAGCATGTCTAGACTAATATTTCCAAGATTAGAAGCAGCAAACTATAACTGCAACAAAGTCTGACAACATTTAGAAAAAACCCTGTTACTTCACATGGCACAAATCAGGTGAGCCAACAATTTGTCAACCCGATCAATAGTCTATACAACTTTTTTTTTTTAGTCAATATAAAGCTTTATTCAGTCATTAAACATGTTAGTCATTATGAACTAATAGGCATGGTGTCTTTTCCCCTCTTTAAAAGACGTTTTTCTAATTTATATAACAATGTTATTGCAAATTAAAGCTTTACTAATGATCTTGTCAATAGTCGTCGTCGTGGTAGTGATAACAACGAATCAAAGAAGTTTGGGACCATGCAGAATACGAGAAATTTTTCATTTAAGACGACACATCTGATAAAATTTTGAATTTTTTGTCCTACAATTTAATATCCGAAGTCGGCATGAAGAGGGCTTTACTTTTTCTAAAAATATTTTCTCCCAAAAAAGGTTAATCTAAATCAAACTTAAAATCCAACTGGGGACAACTGTCCTTTCTTGCTCTCTCACGACGCCCATGTTACTTCAACAGTTAATAATTATAACAAAGCTAAATAACACTAATTAAATAGCTGTCTCGTAATTAGAACAATATTAAACCATATGAAAGTGTCAAAACATTACCACGAAAAATATCAAAGAAAAATGCTCGATACTAAATCTTCTCAAATATGGTAAAATATGGTTTAATAATCAACTTACGTTTTTTTTCTCATTTTCAAAACAAGTAATTGACCTTTTATTTAAAAAAAATGGCATTATTAAATAAAACATGACAGTTTACATGGACAGTGAACCCTACATAAAGCTTAAATTTCTGGCTTTTTCAATTATTTACGCTTTTTACACGGATAATAATTATAAACCATTGAACCAAGCCGAGGCAGGAGTCGATAACTACTGCACAAATTGATTTTTCATGCATGATTAAACCAATATAATCCCGAGACTACTTATAAACCCTGCAATGAATTTTAATTCATTAATAAACGATCAGAGTTACTACACTCCTTCAACATTATAATACAGCAATACTGTATCGCCATTAGCACAAAAGACCATTCACTCAAGCTATCACTGGCATAGGCATTTTTTATATTGCAGTGCCTTGGCAACAAAACACTTTAGCCAATCTGCTACGACTTTATATTTAAATAACAAACAGGCCTGCAGAGTGCAAACCAAGTTTTCCTCGTTTTTCTCCGTCATATACAATAAAAAATAATAAAAAGAACATTCGGCAGAGATTCAACCATGAAAACGCCCACGTCGCTCAGGTAACATCACCAGCACTGTTACATAATACACATGCATCAATAAATTACTTTTTCGTTAGCAAATACATTAATTTTAATGACAAACTGACAGCCTAAGCTTTATCGTCAATTTTCAATCAATTTATACATATACTCAACCACCATTAAATAATCACTGTCAAACAAATTAAACTTCGTATCAATACATGCATTTTCATAGCAGAGTGTTTATGTAATCTTCAGCAATTTCTCAATCAAGTAATGATTACTCTCCACTTACTGTATTTTCACGAAACTTTACTCAAGTACTTGCTGTAAATGCCATTAAATTAGTTAAACTGATTAAAATTTAATAGTAACGTTCCACAATCATAAATTATTTTCAAGTTCTCATTATCCCACTTATAAAGTTACCAAACCACCAATAACTGTTTTTAATTACTGTTTTGATCAGCTAAATTTAATTCTGACGGCAACTCGATGTTTACGGTAAAAGATTTAGGAATTAAGAAACCCTCGATTAAATTTCGGCTGCAAACCAGTCTAAACACGACATTGAATTAATAGTTACAAGCAACAATTTAAGCCGAAATTTAATCGCCTTTTAAAACACAGTATTCAACTAATTTACTAAAAGCAGCGTAATTTGCTGGTACGTGGTTTATTATTTCAGGCACAATGTCATTTGAAATTAAAAGTTCGCACGCAACTTGGCTATTTAAAAAATAAGTTACAGCCTGTCATGTGTCCTAGAAAGATAATTTGGCAATCGCCGCATCGCGATATTTTAACATTGAACTGCGTGATTGTAGAACAAGTACTATAGGTGTTAAAAAGTTACGTGCAATGTAGCGTACTTTCATTTAGTCAAAGGAGGTCATACCTGCCAAATTAATAAGTACCGGCTTAGAGCAGAAGAGCGCCAAGAGTGTCCTTACAATGTGACAGATAATTATCACGAGTAAAAAACAAGGTTATTATTTTAGTGTCCTTTTTTAAATGTGCAGCGTTAACAAAATACACTGCCATAAACAGCTCCCTACGCAAAACAAAACAACGTTTAACTTTAAAAAAAAAATTCATTCATATTCGCCAAGTTGAACAACTTTTACTAAACAATTGACGATAAAAAGTACCATGGGAGAAACCAGGCATCAATCAATTTTAATCATTAATCTTTTTGATCTTCAAAATACTCTCTTTTTAAGTCAGAGCAAAACCAAAATGACAAATACTATGTAAAAGAAGTTTATGAATTAAAATTAGAAAATTGTCTTGTAATATACAAGTCTAAACTTTAGAAATACATTTTCAAAACAACTTGTGTATTTAGATAGTCTAGTCCACACTCCGCAATGCTTCAAACAGCTAACATTATTCTATGATAACGCATTTTATCGTTTTGTTAACAAAGATACAGTACTTTGAGATTTATCTACTATACCTACATGTAAAAGTACGTGTGGAGGTAACACCCAGAACGCGATTAGTGAAAATAGGTTGTGGTGCAGTACTGTCCCCATCAATTTTTTTTATCATGCCACAAAAAATAGCTCAGCTATTTTGCTCTCCAATGCAATAGTTCAGTGTCCAAAAAATGACTGAAAGTTGTGACTAACCACGATAAACTACAGAGATCGATACTGGCAAATTAAGTTAATGTTAGCCAAACGGTTGTAGCAACATAATAACGGATAAACATGCCACTCTATGTATCCATCAATAATAACAAAAGAATGAAACTTATTAACAGTAACCGTTTATGTCAAAACACAATAATTATGCTATTCAAAAAGTCATTCTTGTACAGAACCGTACATTCCGAAATAAAGAAGATTACCATTTAGAAACATTACTAAGTTGCTAAGAAATTATCTTAAAATTCTTAAAAAATACCCAAATAAGTTTTATACGTAAGAAAATTTCCAGCAATTGCAGCTAAATGATTACTTACTTTCCATCCCAAGTTTTCAAAGAAGGTTCGTAAGCGTTCTTGACCGGTTGTTTTACCGCCGCAGGGTCCTAGATAAATTACAAAAAAAAAACCTATTACTTATGTCATTTTTTACAAACGTGAAACAAATTACTGATTTTGAAAACCAATTTGGCAACCCAATAACAGTTTATTACAATAAATATACAGTATCTTTGTAATTTCATCACTGTTGTTCCCACCCTTTTGTTGTTAACTAGTTGCTTGCAAAAAACCCCGTAAATTAATCGAAAGTAACATTGATAATAATACGAGGTTAACAAAATAGTCCAACAGTAGGCAATTATTAATAGACAACTTAATTGGCCTTTACAAATGACTAATCAAAGGTCATAACCGAATCGTTGAAACAATTTAATAATCGCTTCAATATTAATGTAATTACTCATTATTTATGTACATTGTAATACAGAAAATGAGAACAGTTTTGTTTTATGGTTTTCATCACGTAAAATGCAATGCAGCATGGATGATGGCAATTATTATAGATAAGCAAGGACTATTTTAGTACTCCGGAATATATTTATCCATAAGAAATTCCTCTCTATTCTCAAACACAAGGTCACAATCGTAAAAGAACAAGCCATCTGTCGTCCTTATCGCGTTTTCTTAACTAGCAAAGTAGTTTCTTAATTTACTCTATAACAAATCACCTGGATAAAACACGATTTACTGTCGATTTCATCAAATGAAACAATTAATCCGATGGGGCGTATCACAATACATGGCAAACCAGAGTCTATGGAGCGCAATGTATTATAGATGACATCATTGGAAATACGGTGCGCTCTATAGACCCTGGTTTTCACGGTATTGTGTCAAAGGCTATTTTTTAATACAGTACTAGATATTAAATGTATATTGAATCTTTTAAAAATATACAAGTTTTTAAAATCCGAATTCTTTTAATTGATTTACGATTTGGTAAAGAAATGCTTCCGCATTTTTATTCTTAAACGTAAAGTACTATTGTTTATTCAGCTTATACAGCCAGCAGTTTCAAATGTGATTGTCAACAAAGTTAATGTGTAAAACTAAAACCTGTTGCAAAGTTCATTTAATAATCCACTTTCAAATGCGTTGAAGCGAGTTAAATTACGTCACTGGAAATAACAGTAATAAAATGAAACGTAAATTAAGCTGCACACCTGCGAAAGCACCAAGTATACGCCAATTTAAATGACGTCTGTACACACGTTAGTATCTATCTTGTCACTTTTTCTAAAATACATCATTTAATCTACAAATTAAATCTCAGGGATAATTTCAGCTTGAAATCGTTAACAAGAAATCGTGTTTAACGCCGAGGTTGCCCCTTTTTCGTACAAGATAAAAGCTGAAGTAAAATACATATTGAAGTTTAAATTAAATGACTAAATATACGATACTGTTATTTACCGATTGTTCATTTCATAAAAGTTAGCAAAATCTGACAATGGTTTAGTATGGTCATTATTATACTTTGATTAAACAATTTCTGAACTTCAGAATCCAACCGAAGCAATGTATTTTAATGTCATTCAAAATCCTGTATACTGTATTGCTTCTCGTAGACCCTGTCGTTTACAAACTGTAGAACCAAGATTTAAAAAAGATTCTAAAACTAGGTTCTTGGTAATCTAAACACCAAGGTAAAACATGGAAACCAATTACAATTTATGACTAATATTGCCATTTTTTAATAAGTTTATTTGAAAACGTTGCATAACGGTATTGTTTCTTCAAAAAAAATTTAAAACTATCTTCACCAATAATACTTTTTATTTACGTACTACACTTTTGACTGTAGGTCAAAGATTATGGCAATAATTTTCTAGTACTGTATATAGAAATTCTACTGTATCCAAGACTGCAATGTCAGACATACAATTTCAACATAACTGATGACATAATTTTCTGCAGTTTACAGTAATATCATTTAACAAACTTAAATTAAGCAACTTTATGAAATATAATTGCTTCTATTAACTGACTCGATAATTGTGAAATAACAAAAAAGTGTTTTTGGTAAATCAAAGAATGACTTGCAAGTGAGCTAATACATTATTATATTATACTGTATATGGTAAACTATGATTAACTTGGTGCTGTAGTGACTCAATTTTATGAATGCACTAAAATTAAAGATTACTGTACAAGTTCAAAGTTAAATCTTTTAGAACCGGTAACCAAATAATCTCAACCAATACATACGATATTTACATAATATTTCTACAAGAGCGTAGAATTGCTTATGTAATCAATTAGATGGCAGTTTTTTTCTTAACTTGTGTTTTAAAATACTAAAATGCTACAATTTACCACGCTCGATACGATTTCTATTATTCATTTCTGAAATAGGATCTAACACTGTACCGTATTTATGACTTCCACAGGATGATTGCACGTGATGGTGCGTAAATGCCATGTACATTTTACAAGTAAGCCAAATTAAGCAGTCAACAATCGCTGCCAAAATCACCTTACTCACACTACATCATCACCTGGAAGTAAGAAAAGCTAACATTGCATTCAAATTTCGGACTAACATTGATGTTTACTCGTTTGTTAATTAATTTCATCACTGCCATTTTCCTTATAACAAAAAGGTCGGTTTTATATCGGAAATAATCGCTTTCTACCAGTACATCCACTTTTATATCTACTGAAACAAATTGCTTAAAACTTGCTCACACAATGAAACATTAATAAAGGGACCTTGTACCCTGTGCAGTTGCTATATCGACAATTTTCCTCAATCAAATCAGGTTCTTTCCAATGCACCATGCACATTAGTCGGTGTATATACTGGTAACCAAGACCAAGTACATAGCACGATAGCAATATTATGTGCACGTCTTATGAACATTAAATAACTTATAGGACCTACCTAATTAAGATTATACCTAAATAAGCTATTTGCACATTAGAAAAGTATTTCATAACTAATATTTAAGCAAAATAACGGGTGGTTGCCGATAACCATGCTTTACAAGTGCACGTTGCCAATATGCTAATAGGTGTAATAAAAACACTCACCGCCGGTTAAGACCAGTTTGAATACGACTTTCTCACTGGAATCCATTGTAGACCACCGTAGCACCATTAAGGAAGAAAAAAAAAAAAAGGAACACAACAAAAAATATCAGAAAACGAAACGGTTACTATTGCCAATGTCACATGTCGACATTTCGCCTTCCATTAAAAAGACTGTGCCAGTGTTACCACTCATTGCCAATCGTCTTTTACCTAACAATTTCATTTTTGGCATACTGTAACATTTTACATTAAAACAATTTATATATTAACCAAATAATAATCAATTATAAATTTTATAGTAAGTTTAATATTGAAAATAATAATAATAATAATTAAAGAATTAAATATGAAATGGTTTCTCATTCAGATTGTGATTGCAAGATTTTAGATAACAGAAATTAGGATTTTAGAATAAAGCGTAATACATCATTACCAATTACGTCATTCTTATGACGTCAACGATTACGTATAAAAATATAGCGCGTAAATTTAAATCTCGAGCCATTAAACTCAAAATCTTAACATTTAGTTTCATTTAATTATAACATTTCGTTATAATAAATTAATGAGATTTCTATATAGTAAATCGTAATTCCCATTTCTATGGTAAGTTATTTTAACCCAAATTAAATGCCAAAAAAATTCCTAACGATAGTAAAGCATTTCTTCATAATACTGGATAACTGTTAAGATCATTTCTTGCAAAGATCTGTAAATTTCTAAAAACCAAACACTACATCTTTTAAACCACAGATTGAAAGGTGTAACATTAAAATCAACCAATACCAATCTATCACTAGATAATAACGATTTTCAATTTGATTATTTGTCTTCAAATTTAATGCTTTTGCAATGTACCGCAAATTTGTCATTAATCCAGATTAGCGGTTCAATGGGCCAGGTTTTTATTTGGACTGCTCGATTTTGGTTTGAATGAATAAGTCTCTACAATATTGATCTCTGCTTCCTAAGTTATTATAATAAATGTTGTACATCTGCATATAACTGATCATAATCACAAAAAAGATTCTGAAACAATGGTAGCATTCCATTAATCTACTTCCACCTGCAAGAAATTTCGTGCAATTAAAAACGCAACAAAAAATGATCTGCAAAACATTAATTAGACCACCTGTACAAAGTTTATTCGAATTTTTATAAGAAAGTACAATAACAATTATTTTTTTGCTAAAATTCTGAATGGCGTTAGTTATAGTTATTGTTTGATCAACTTTATCTCAGTGACGAAAACTTGTAATTAACAGATCACCAACAAATTGGGTTTTTTCCCGTAATAACGAATCGATCCAAACGTCACACGATTTAAATGCGAAATTCTCGTCACTTTTCCGCAATAAAAATTAAAAAACAAACATAAAAAAGTAATGGATCGTTGCATTCGCCAAACACCACATGAGGTGCACGAGTAACATTCAATTGTGTTTGCCACCAACACAGTAGCAAATCACACACAATTCATTTTTAAGAAATGTGTTATTTTAAATGGTATAAAATTGTCTTTGAGATAACTATTGACAATGCCATTTATGGGAACGCAAATTTAATATTGAAGAGGCAGATGAAGCCCTTCAAAGTTTACCCTTAAATCTAACAATCCCCTTCCCAAAGAAATTTTCAACGGCTGCGCGTCTTGTGAATTTATAATGGGTAGTCCATCATTTAAACTTGTTATTTTATATATAATTATATATATAATAGATTTCTTTATGTATATTATATACAAAATAAATTATTTATCTCTCAAAACGTGAAAAGAATAATTCCAATCCGGCAACAATTACAATGGTTCCGATATCAATTTTTTTAAAGAGAGTATAATATTTTTGTTTTGTTGCTGTTGCAAAGGATTATTACAAAAACAATCGATAGATTTATATTCGTACGAATAGGTCAGATTACACAAGTTGTTATGAAATTGCATGGAAACAATACAATCCAGACCTAACCAACGGTGGCGTGTTTAATGTGTTATTTAGTGTACAAAACCTTGAACTGTACAGTTGTTTTGTCAATGGAGTGTGCGCGATACATGTTTTAAGAACAATGATGAGAAATTAAAAAAACACAAAATTTGATTTAAAAATTAAACAAAAAAAATTGTTTTAAAAGGGTAATCAAATCATTTTAAACTTTATTAACCGTCTCCAGATACACTGAAATATTAAAGACAGTGCATCACTACCTACAAAAATCAGTGTCAACTTTAAAAACTTCCATTTTTTTTAAAACTAATTTAGTACTACTATATTTATTTTGCACTTAAATGCAGAGAATTGATAAGTTAAGTGTACACCGTACGTTCACTGCATTTGTTGAAAAATTAGTCGTTTATTATTATTAATTTGTCGTAATTGACTACTCGTTTAATTAATGCTTCATAATGCAAAAACTAAACTTTTGTTAATTACTGTAAAAGTAAGTCGTGTAGATTAATTAGTATTCAAAAGTTGATACAATTTTCAATGTTAAGGTATTTGATGCTCATGATTTGATTACCAGTGTAAAATTTTCAAAAAGTTTTGATCAAAACTAATGGCTCAGGATGGATGGTTCTGCATGAAAAGCACTCCCAAAATATTTTCATACAAAATATTACCCATCACCATCCAAAGAAACGGCTAATAAAATTTATTTATTATTACAAATAGATTATTTATTAAATGTAGAAATAAATTTACATTGCAACGAATAAAGGTTAAAAAAATAAGTAAAATTGTTACGACAAACGGAGTGACTTAAAAAAAATGTCCACTTAATACTGCTAAGAGTATGCTGTGGCTTTATAGAATCATATTTATATAATTATCATAATATACTTCTCTTTTTTTAATTTTCGTGAATATTTTTTAAGTGGCAACTATACCAATTTATAATGCCACCACATAAAAATTCTGTTATACAATATAAATTATTTTTTAAAACCTTCAAATGCTGAAGGCTGGACGTTTATAATGAAAGAGAAACAATGAGAATATGAAACAACTAACTCTGTACATGGAAACCCTTTTAACTGTCGATTTGTCAACATAATTGACCAAGTAATTATAATTAACCCAAAACCAAAGATAAAAAGCGTGTGCATGTGTTTATCTGTATTGGATGTCAACCGCCAATTATATGATTCTATTCGTGTTTTTTCGTTTTTTTTTAATTTTTTGTAATAAGATAAAACATTATTTTCAATGTTTTTGTAATAAAATTCCATCACCTGAGTGAATGTTTTTCCACTATCCGTCTGACTATTTTGGAACCAGGTACTAAGACCTCATCAGTCTTGTTGACCTTTACCATGCGATCCCAGTTCAACCTGATTACTGTACATCAGACAATAGCAGCCATTGAATAATACATTTGCATCAACACTTGAATGTGCAAAGGAAGGCATGATCGTCGATCGTGTGTGATAGGATCCATCACCAGCCACGATAATGCGTTATAACCCTCCAACACGCACCTGAATAATAAAAAAAATAATTAAAAAACTAACATTCTTTGCGGACAAACCAAAAAATTTCCATAGTCAAAAAAATTGCTTAACAACAATTATGATTCTCACCGTAATACATCTGTGGTAAAGTTTGAGTCAAGTGGATGGTAACTATGAAGATGAGGCGGCTGCTGCTGAAACAAATCGTCCTGATTCTGAGTTATACACGGCGAATGAACGTGCAGTGCCGACTTTAAAAAAAATTTAACTTTAATTATAACGAAAAAAAAAAATTCTTTATTGATGGTACCTTTAAAAAAGCAGGACAGACGTTCTCTAAATGACCACTAGATGTCCAAAACCATTTAGGCAAAGGACCTGTTTTTGCAGTAGAAACGTAATAACCCAAGGCAAGAGGCTGCTGTAACAGCTGAGGAGCTTCTTCTTGTGGATCACCTGATATATCATCACCATCCTAATAAACATCATTATATTAGAAATTGAACATTTTTAAATAATAAGTTTTTAATAACTAACAGCGCCAAATCCGCCGTTTTGAAATGGTGACTGACGTCCTCCTGATATTCCTAAACCGGGAGACCCAGTCCTCGAATTGCCATTTCTTCTAGGAGAATCTTCCGGCGATTGCACTGCAGCGGATTCCGTCCAACTAAATAAATCGTTGATATCACTCATGTTATGCCCTTCTTCATCTAAAGCCGACAAAATGTCTTCTTCTTGAAAATTCGGGCCAAGATCTAACGTATCTTGCTGGAAGGCTTGCTGAGACGACTGTAATCATAAACAAATCTTCTTAACACAAACTGTTCTTGTAAATAATATAAAAATTAATTAATTACCTGTGTAGTGGCCGAGGTAGGAAACACTAGAATGTGAGTACACGAAGCATCTTGAGGCGTACTCAAATCACATGAATTGCTGCTACTGCCATAATGCTCATCGGGAGTAGCAAATTGATCGGCCATTACCCTAAGAACACTATCAGCTTCTAAAGACACTAAACAGGCACTGAGAATACACGGTGTTTCTTGAACTCCCAAATAACTGCATTGTTTACAGCTTTCTCGTAGATGTTTGCTGTAACGCAATAGACTTTTCCTGCTCAGTAAATTGCTCCAACCTATTCAAATAATTTAAAGGATATTGAATGGTAATTCCCTATCGATTTTAAATAAATAGAAATGGTTACCTCTTAATTCTCCGTGTCCAAGACGACCAAACCTCCCAATCACTAACCTCCATGGCAATACCGCTTGAGACATCACTCCCAACAACCACTCCATTAATTTTGATAACCCAGTTTTTCGAGCCGAAGCTTTTTTCCTCCTATATCTGCGTTTAAATTGTGGAATCGTATATACTTAATCATAATAATTGTGAAAACATAAAACTCTCAAATTACCTGTTTGGTATATCTATGTTTATAACACACGTTTCTAAAAATTCTCCTCGGTCATCGATACACGTTGCCAATAACCACCTTTGGTCTTCAGAAAGGCAATAAGTGCAAAATAGAACCGTAGCTTTTTCCTTGTGCTCTCCAAACGATTCCGTTAATTGAGTTTGCTTATCTTTAACAGGAGCCAAAATATACGGAGGACTGTATATACGATAAGGCGCAGTATTCCTCACCTATATTGAAAAATGTTACATTTACCTACACCAATCGTATTTTTAATGCAAAAAACAATTACATCTTTGCTCTTCAAGAACTTCTCAGCGGCAGCTGCAGGCCCAAATCCTGTTAACGACTTTATAGTCGACTGATGAACCAACGTTCGACGACACTGACTATAAACAGCAAAAGCTAAGGATTTCAATTTTGCAGTATGTTTCGATCGATTTTCTTCTGTAGTCTGCTCTAATATTGATTCAAGCGGAATGATCTATATAAAAAATACAAATTTTACACAAGTTATAAAAAGTTTTAAACTTGTGTAACATTTAAAAGTAACCGAATACCTGAAGTTGAATATTATTTTGCATATTTTCAGGAAGATAACGCAACATTTGAGCATAGCATCTCATCAAACCTATCGACGCTAAACGATGCATGGTTGGACTATCGTTATTATATGAAAATGGATCAACCATATAGATCACTACAGCAGGTGTCTGATGGTCATCGTCTTGATCATGTAAATCCTGAGGGTTGTTTGGTGCACCTGTAATTGTAGCGTCTTTATTTGTACTTGAACTTAAACCTTCTCCCGGGTCAGCTATAAAATTAATTTATCAATTTAACAAAATGCTTTTATTTTACAAAAATTAGTTGCAAAATATGATTACATGGCTCTGGTTTGGGTGTTAAAACCCGATCCTTCTCTTGATTATCTGGAGTTGATGGTGGCATGGGCGACGCTGCAGGAGCCAGCTTTTCAGGTGGTTTGCTCATTGGTAATGGCTGATCCAGCAACGAAGCGTCCATTGGTTGAGTTGACAAATGAGATGCCAAGTGATATCGACATACTTGAGCATATAATTTTAATTTCGACGCCACAGGTGAATCGCCTATAAAACATTTCATAAGCCTACCAAAGCAATATTAACATGTCTCATAACGATTTACCAATGTTATTGAACCATTCGTCCACTGGTTGATCTGCTAGCTTAGCGGCAGTTCGTCCTACTCTCATCACTCCATCACGTAACACTTTGGTTATTGGACTATGTCTTCCCAATTTGCAAACCTACATAACAAATACACACAAAAATTAATCATTGCAAAGAAAATCCTACAACGTACACTTGTATACCTCATATATGCAACTAAGTTCTTTAAAAAATGTCTTCACATTTTCTAACACAAAATCATTATCAGGAGCAACAACAATGTATGCTATATCCCTAGTATTATTGTAAGGTTCCAACAGAAGTTTCTCCTACAGTACATTATATTAATAATTAGTTAACAGCAAACTCATAATAATGTTAATTATTTACCCAATATTTAATTGCAAACGGTGAAATTGCTACCCATTCTTTATCATATCCAACCAGTACAGATGGAATAGGTTGTGGTTCACATTGGTCTTCAATACCTTCATGCAAAACGCATGTATAAATAATTAACTTCATAAAAAGTTTACCATAATCACTCACTTCGACCAGCCAATTTAAGAAACTCTCTCCAGGTTAAAGGACCAGAAACGTTGTAAGTTGCGGTAGTTGTCGCTTCCCAAAACTGGGTACTCTGTTTACGATGAATGGCGTCTTGCAACATCGGTTGCAATACTTTTAACAAACGCACCAGATCCCCGTTATTGGATGAGATATTAGCTGAAAATACCGTAATAAAAATTTTCATAAAAAATTGGCGAATTGATACGTATTCACTAAAATTAATTTTTCTCATTTGAACTTACATGGAAGGAATGGCCACTTATGCAGCACGTTGTACTTGAGATTCTCATCCAACTTGAGGCACATTAAACTATCATACACTGCTCGTCCAATATCTAGAGCTTGAAAAGCTACTTCACAAGCATCCATTATCTCAAGAGCATTATTGAACGTATTCAGATCTAGAGCGTTTGGATATTTCACCGTGGCCGAGGGCGGACTCGGTTCAGACGAACAACCAGATGCCACCGCGCTAATAGTGGCCATAATTGACGCCACCGGATTATGTGGTGGAGGATGAGGGGTATAGGAAGGTTTTAAAGTTTGATAGGCCAACTGACGATATGTCAGATTAGTCTTATAAAAAAGAGTGCAGGAGGAAGATGATGATAAAGCTGCGTATTGTCTCAGGAGAAGTTCCAGCACTGCTGGAGGCATTGGATCAAGACTTTCTTTGTGACTGGGATTGCATGAATTGAGTGTGTGATCTGAAACGAGAAGACTAGGCTTTCTGTGTTCTAATGCTTCGTTTCTAAGACCAGTAATTTCCGTTTCGTCTTCATAAAACAACCCCGCTTGATGAGCATAATTACGATTGACTACCGCACTAAAACCACAAGTACATTTGTTTGAGGGTGGTTCTTCATTAGGACCGATTGTCCCCGGAAGATACAGACCAACGTCTGCACCTTTTATGTTCATATGACAAACGCACATTGTGCAACTGTTAAAGTTGTGGTCTTTGAATAAATTAAGCACTGAATCTGATAGCACCAAACAAACAACTAAACTGTGAGCTTCAGGAACATGACCCATTATTCCCCCAACTGCACAATTGCTACTTCCAAGTGTAACAGTGTCATCAACCGAGTTCACATTTTTGTTAAGGTAAGAAGAAGCGTTCGACGCGGGCGACTGCAACTCAAAACTGAGTGGCATTCTAGGTTCCACACTTCCGACAAATGTGGCAGGAGATGGTTCCATACTTCTATACACGCTACCTTGCATTCGATCAGACTCAACAGATGGTAAGCCACCAATATGACTACATAAAAAAATTACATAATTTAAATATTCAAATTAATTAAAAATCAAACTAACTTTGAAGGCAGAGGTTTCTCTATCACTTGCATTGGATATTGCCAAGATGGTTTATAAATACACTGGGAAGGAAGTGCAACAGGTGGTAACGTCTGACTAGGCAGATTATTCAAAGGAGCGTATTTGGTAGAGCTAACAAATTTAGCCGCCATTTGAGGTTTGTACACGTAAGACCAATCCTACAGTTTGAAATTTAGATATTTGTAAACAAAGTCCTTTAACATTACAGTCGATCATCTGCTCACCATAACAGATTCCTGTGGGCTATCCAGTCCAGTATAAGCTTCTAGTCTTTCCCTGTTTGAAAATACTCCATCTCCAGTTTCTGAATTACCAGCCTCTCCACCACCAACTGGACCACAAGGTGATGCTTGTTCCAAAGAAGGTGGTGTGGGAAACATTCTAGACAACTCAGTAGGACCCAAAATGCCTATACAACCAGCTGCTTTGCTAGACCTTCCAGGGGTACCATCTTCACATAATGATCCTATTGCTTTTAAAGAACCAGGTGGACTCGGAGGCTGAAACTAATAGTAGTTTAAAACCAATTAGCTAATAAATTACACAATTATTATCTAACTTACTGCATCATCATTAGAATCATCTGAAGTATCAAATAACTGATTCAAGTCGTTTATTGTAACAATCAGGTCCTTTTCACTTAAAAGACTGACGGGATCTCTATTCTGTGTCTTTGGTGTGGGTGGTGAGCCTAGTGGATCTAAACTAACGCTTGTTTTCACTTCTCTGGTAGCTGTACCTCCTGGAGTTGGTGGTTGATTTGCAGAAATCGGTGTAGGTGGAGCTGTAGTTACTTGGCTATCAGCAGGAGACGGACCTCCAGGTGGTATACCATCACGAGGCTTCTCGTCATCCTTATTAGGTTCGTTTTTACTTTTAAAACCAGCCATACTAACCGTAGTTGGAAAATCTTCAACAAATTCATAGGGATCCGTTGGTTTCGGAGATGTCATATCGATGTCCATTGAAGGCTGAGGCGATAAAGGCTCCTTCTTAATTGTAGTGACCATAGATGAAGGCAAGTTGGTACTATCACCACAGCCGCTTACACTTTGATCAGGTATTGTTAGCTCTAACTTTACGTTTGGCTTAAATCTTTTTACCGGATGTTGCAACCTTAAAAAGCGATATGGAAAATTAAAATTTATATCTCTGGATAGTTTGACTACCACATACCAGGCTTGAAGAGAAGAATAATCATATAAAGAAGCTGTCTGTGGTTCGTCATCTACAAGTCCTTCGTAGTTGCTCATAGGAAGAATCGGTCGTTTAAGAGGCTGATGCACTGGAGGTTCCTGGACGGTTCGCTGAAGTGCCACAGTAGCAGTTGCAGCTTGCGAATGAACAGCCTGATTAGTTGAAGCACCTGGAGGCCAGTTGGTTGCATCAGTAGGCGCAGTCCCTGATTGTTTTACATTCTCAGGTGCAGAATTTGGAAATGGAGATGCCGCAGCCTCAATTTACAAATTAATATTACTTTTTAAAGTTTACAAATCAATTTCATTTATGTTAATACCTGCTCAGCAGACACTTTCGGTTCTTCTTTTATTTGTGGGTCCTGAGGAGTATGATTGGGGACATTAATTTGAGAGTCGTGAGATTCACTATTGAGAATGTTTTCAGTTTTAACGATGTCCATATCAACACTGGCTGAGCCCACAGACATGACTGCTGTGGCAGTCAGCGGGCTTGGTGACGTTAAAAATGAATCTATATAATATTATATTTATAAACAAGTCAACAACTAAAACTACTCAACATTTCATACCATTTGCAGCGACGGATGGTGGCCGCATTGGTCCAACTAAAGGTGAAGGTACAGCAGATGCTGGAGAACCAACACTAGCTGGAGGTTCTAAGGCGTTTGGCCGCAGTTGAGGAACAGTATTTAGGTTTCCAGGACTCATACCAGAACCTTATTTAAGTAACAAGTATTAATTGCACTCAAACGCTAATAAATTTATTTGATTAATTACCTTTGAGTGGGATAGAAGAGTTAGGTACTCGTACAACTGCGTCTCCATCAAAAACTGCAACTTCATCATTTACAGGACTTCTACGATGAAAGGGAATGGAGCTTCGTGCATGTCGTAATAGTTGTTTTTCTCCTTTTTCACTCTTGTCGCCCTTTTTTCCCTGAGAACTCACAAAACCACCTCCAGAAGAATGACCACTGCCAAGTTTACTTGCTGCTCCTTGCCTCGATTTTCTTCCCCTACACACAACCAATTAAAAATGATTCAAATTTATATATTATAGTAGCAATTACTGCTATACCTGAGACAAGAACAAGATAATTTCTGACCAGGATCCCCAAACTCCCAGCTTGTATCGATGTTAGACTCTTCCGCAGTTGCTATTAATGGTACCCTTGATCCTGGACAAACTGTACCGTCTTGTCTTACATTAGCTATAACCCGCCTACTTGGCTTCTCCCAGTGTGGTCCACCTTTAAGTTCATTGTAAGTGGAATGACCATCAATGCTAGTCAAATATCCTTTAGTAGAACTTCCTTTGTTTGAAGACATATTTAATCCAGGATCAACAGGCGATGTTGGCGGAGTCAATGATGATGAAGATATGACTATGTTAACAAAATAATAAAGCATGACAAAACAACTTCAAATAATAAGATAACATACCATTGTTAATTCCATTCGTTTTAGAAACAGCCGTGCTATGCGAACATGATGTAAACGAAGTGGATTCATCGATATCACAAACCAAAACGTAACAAGAAGGATACTTGAGTTTAAATCCACCTAAAATAAAATGACATTTAATATAGATAAAAGACAAACTTTTCTTAGTCATTTGTAATAAACTTACCAACGATAACGTCAACAAAATTTGGCATTTTGACCAAGTCGTTTGAACTTTCATGATTATTACAAGAACCAAGTTTTGAATCTAGAGGATAATATTTCTGCCAATCTTCCAGTAACTTTTGTGCAGATGGATCTCCGTCTTTCAATACCTGACCCGACAGCATACCAGCTTGTCCATATGGACATAGAATAACTAAGTAGTTTAAAAAAAATTAGATTTAATTCATAAATTTTATTTCATGTTAAGCCAACATACCTGGAGTTCCCGACTGTAACCTCTGCGCATTCTGAAGATGTTGATGAGTTAACCTTCGCACAGGTGGTGGTTCTCTAACATCTAAGCAAGCGCAAACGGTGCTCTCACCATGAATAAAAAACGAGAAGGCTATGCTGTGAGGACTAAATCACGATATTTTACATTTATTAGTCACAAACAACAAATTTTGTATTCATAATAATGTCTTACTTTCTGATAGGTTTACCCGGATTGTCGTATGGCTGAACAAACCACTTACCCAGTCGAACATAATCTTTTGATAAGAAACTCCTGCAAAAAAAAAAAAGGCCAACAATGAAATCAATCGACTGACCATGTTCAACCCTCAAGATAAAACCAATAACAGCAATAACATAACAATCGGATAGCGAGCATTATGTGACCCTAGCAAGTAAAACAAAAGTATAACAGTAATTTGACTCCTACAGTTATACAACAAAAATGTTTTTTTTATTGTCATAATCACACATAATCGAAAAAGCACAAACATACACTTTTTGTTTGGCTTTTCAAACAACTGCTAGTGTTGTGTCATCCCAATCGATAACGCATTATTGGTGGTTTGTGTTGAAGTGGTGCTACTGATGATCAGCAGCAACACATGTATAAAAGGGCATATGCAACAACATTGTGTAAAGCATGCAACTCTGTTGGGAATTAACAATCTCCTTTTCAAGTGGTGCCACCTGAAAATGAACACCTGCCGATATAGTGCGCATTGCCGATGACAGATTGAAACAACCGTCAAAATAATCATCATATCTTCAATGACAACTACTACAGTTAATCCGAAAACCTATTTTAATCATTTTCAAACAGGCAGCTAATTCTGCTGCATAAAGCAAGATAGCGAAAACGTGAGATTTACCAAATAAAATATCGACGGTGGTAGTGGTGATGGTTGGAATGTAAAAGATGAAGGACATATACATGTACATAAGAAAAATATACAGTCAGTTAAGACGACTTTCTCTCGCCCAACATCAGAGCTGAGCCAACTTCTCATTATGTTTCCAAGGCAACCCTCAAACCTTCGATTTCCATCGCTTCACTCAAAAACATGCGTCGTCGCGCATATCTCAAACGTTTAAAGGGTGACTTCACAATACCCTTGCACATGTACGACAAAATGCAATCGATAGAAGACATTAAATATCAACTAAATCGATCAAATAATCTTGTAATTTGATTTACTATACTTTAAGAATAAACAGTAATCAATACATTACTTTCGCTTTATCCCAACTCCATATCCTAGCTGCAGCATTAAACAAAATAATTAACAGCGTTAACTTCCAAACCGCGGTATTTAAAATTATTTTAATAATAGAAGTTTATACACCAATTTTGTCAAACTTATATCATTTTATTGCTTTATAATTGTTTTCCCTAAACCACCAATATAGAAACGTTATCAAACTACTGCTGTTTCAAATTACACATTAAAAGCTAATGCTATTATGGTTTTGGTTAGCCTCAAAGTTCTGACTAAGTTGCTCGTAAAGTAAAAGATGTTATTGTCCAGAAAAGCTCAAACATGGTTTTGGAAATTGAATAAAAAAGTAAAATGAAAGGAGAAATAATGCAATGTCTTCTTCCGTTAAACAACCAATTGAACAGATGACAAGAAAAAAGTGGAAAAGTAGATAAGGGGAAGGGAAAACCGTAGGAGGAAACGATTCTTATACTACAGTTTGTGCAGTGTACAAGTACATGGTATATATATTTATCTTTACGAAAAAAGTGCAGAAAGTTGCTTTTATATATCAAAACGGGAAATTACCTTTCGATCCGATTGTGAATGGCTGTGAAGAGCAACGTGCGACACTCGTAGGACAAACCATTTTCCCAGGAGCCTTGTTCTTGTTCTATAATCAAATACAATACATAAAGAAATTAGAATTGCGCAAAAAGTTAACAAATTTAATACTTTAATATTGGTTTATTGCACTTATTTTTACATAATCGATTTAACTTAAAAATGAGTACATTAGCAATGACATTTAAAACAGATTAAACTGAATTAAACGACATTGAATACTATTACTCTTAAATTAACACTAAGTTTCAAGTTACATAATGATAATCATGTGCTTCCTCGTTCAACATTCAACAAGCGCAGAGACAAATATATTTTCAATGCATTAGCAATTAAAAGGAAACTTGTAATTAAACTTGTTAGTTGTAAACGTTACTACTACTTTATAATACAGAAATTGACTTTTCTATATTTCTGGTTTGACTACAATGCAGTTAAGATGTCAAATAATTTTATAGAAATAAAACCAAAGAATATAGTGATAACGTCAAGTAAACACACTCGGCATCAACATGTGTAAATACAGTACCGCATTTGTATATCAATTCAAAGCCCTCCAAAGTTTGAACGATGCTAAAGATCTACTCCAACAAGTATTGACACTACTAGACACAGGTGGTAATTCACTGAATGCAAACGACGCCATACAAACATGTATTAAACCATTTTATAAAAAAGGAAACAAGGTTCAACAGTATTTAATGAAACTACCGTGCATTCAAGTTACTTCTAATCTAATAACCACAATTAATAGTATTTAAGTTAATAATACAATACAATTGATTAACTTAAATTGTGACTGCATGACATTGTTGCAGATAACTATTCAAGTCAAACCACTTTCAGAACAGCAAACTGATAATTTTTCCAATATAGTTACTATTTTATTGAAATTTAAGCTAATGGAGTTTGACTAAATCGTAGAAACAAATGTGCCATCAAGACCTTCCACAACATCATGCAACACATGTTAACTACAACTTATAAAAAAAAACTATTTTATACTAAGTAATTTCTCCATTACGTAATCCAAAACTTTTCAAAAATACAGATACATGATCTAATTTACTTGAAATTGCATTTTAAAATATATTTACAACATTCAATAAACATAATTTCATATGTGCTCAATAAAGTTAATAATTTAATCAGCAATACAACTCAACAATAATTTTAAACGGTTTTGCGAGATTATCAATCAGTTCTTTGATCCTAGTGGTGTACTAAGTTATTACAGATCGAATTTTCTACCCAAGCATATTTACGAGTATATAACGGTTAGGGCGTTTGCAATCTGTGCTCTAGCGTTTCCACAGTGCCATATAGTATAAAGATGAAAGCGAAGAGGATAATCGATAGATCCAGAGTGATGAAAGAGCGAGAAAAGAGGGAGAGAGAGTTGATCGGGTACGTTTAGCTGGCGACAGCGTGATGCTAAGGGAAGAGGAGGAGACGTAGGGGATAGGGGGTGGAAAAAACAGATGAAGAAACAGCTTTTTAACAGTGAACACACAGCGTGGGAGTGCGAATAGAGAGAATGGGAGGGGTATAGTAAGGGAGAAGTCGTCGCACGTCGTCGGTTGAAGTGGTAAAGAAAGGCCAACGAACCGAAATTAAAGCAAATGAATTGAAAAGTGAGAGCTGCGATAAATAGCTGGGATTTTCGATTCGCCAACTTGTTTCACAGCCACTGTAATCTCTAACACTCAATGGATGTATGTGAAGCAAAATCATAACTCAAAATGTATATTTTCAACATTATCTATAAGTCGTTATTTTCCTCCACAAATAAACCACCGCCATTGCATATTATGTAATCATTTAATGTTAAAGATGATTTTGCAAAAATTGATGAGGATTCAATGTTTAATCTTAGATAGATACTATATGTTAATTTATATATATGATTAGTCAATGTCTTTTAAAAATAAAAATATTTAATAATATGCACGATTTCCATTAATTTTATCAGCATTTATGTGATTTCTAGGTTACATTGGTAATGTATTATGATTATGGCGAAATACAGTAAGAGATAATCGCATCGGTTGTTTTCCTATACTTTTGACATTCGCTTTAAATTATACAGCACTGTGTAGAGTGCGGTTGAATAAGAAATGATGAGAGACGATGTATCAAAGGGGCTTCGGCCTTCCTTCACCCCAACAACGGGGTCACGCACTTGGCAAACAGTCCCCCATTATTCAACTGTCGTCGACCGCTTACCCTCGTACACTCGCGAACGTAAAAGGCTAATTCACACTTAGGGAGAAATAGTTTCCGATAACAATTTGTTAACAAAAGAGCAAAAACTGTTACAATTTATGAAACCTATACTAAGCTACCTAGTTACAATCGCTTTAAAACCTTGTTAAAATCACCGCTTACGGCTACTAAATCAATATCAATTTAATAAGACTTATTATAACACTATAAATGTATCTGATTAAGTTTTACAACTAAAGTAATTTACAAAGTGTTATTAAGACAACGATTATCGGTTGATTAAAAAGGTTAATATTACTTTAAAAGCTAATTGACATAAACCGTGACAGAGTGATCATAAACTTACTCTGAACAAATACTGTAATTAAATTTTATCAATGATCAATACTAGACCAATCTTATACTTTTTGACGTACTTTTCACATATTGGCAATAAAATATCGCACATATAAATTTTTACATTAATGTAGTACATAAAGGTCCTAACCTAAGTTATAATAAATACAAGTCACGTAAGCAAAATTAGGTAAAAGATCTAACATTAGTTGGACAGAACCAACAGACCTACTAAGACACTGTAGCACAAACCTATTTTATCAACTGAAGAAACATTTTTTCGCAACAGGTGTCATAAGCAATGAATTGTTTGTGAATGTGCTGTACTATTTTACACTTGTCATTTTCTGTAGTTATGAATCAAAGCTATACTTTGGTCTCGTCTATTAAAACTATTACACGTCAGTTCAAAACTAAAATGCTATGCTTCGGCAATGTTACGTCAGGCGGTGCATTAACGTGCAGGTGATGCCAAAAGTCTGCCAAGTAGTACACGCAAGAAGTACTGTAAGTGGGTTGTCAGAAAAAGACACTATGCTAAAAGGCCTCATCAGAAAACATTGGGGAAGAAATAGTAGGAGTATATCGGTAAAGATGGGAGGAGAGAGCTCAAGTGGCAATGTGGTGGTGTTACGCAGCTTTTCTATATGTGGTCAATGCACTCCTCTTACCGACAAAAATCCAGGAGAAAGTAATCTACATTAATTAACCACCTCCGCCCACACAAACAAAAGCACCCACCCAAAGTATACTCACTATGCGCAGCAAAAAATACAAAATAAATTCCAGCCTTCTCGTTTTGAACTTTTGCTTCCTATTTGCCCACAACAATCATCTTTCATTCACAACGACATCGTACGCGCTATTTCACGCCTTTTCAGTTTTGACGTGTAACCGATAGGGTTAATTTGATTGAAACTAGCCCCGTTTAAAGCTCAAAAAGACAATGTAGTCCCAACAGATTCTTCCAACAAAGCTAAACTGTAAATAACAACGCAATAAAAACAGGAAGTACCCAATAAAAAAATTTTAATTTACTCATCCATTCTCAAGTTTTGTTTAGTTATTTTTCACAAAATAGTAAAACACTGATTAAATAACAGAAAAAAACATAAATGAAGGACGAATAAGAGGTCAAAGTACCGACCAATTACACTGAAACTTTCAAATGCTTACCTAAGCAGTAACTGAGTAAAAGAAGAACATAGAAGATAATAAGAATCACTTTCCAGCCATTACGACTCTCTTTCTCTCCCTATACAGGTATACTCACTTTACCTGGGAATCGACCAGAATAAAAACTACTCAATTTAGAGGTCAACAAAATGCCTATGGTGTTGTGAAAGAAGAGGTAAAAAAATATGGTACGTAAATACAGTATCTATAAAATCTATATACCTTGAGTAAATATATGAAAAGAACTAGATGACCACACATTGCATATATTATTCGACAATGTTCAAAATACGTTTTAAAAATTCCACTTACATTCTTACAAACACTTAAAACGTTTGCTAACTTGCCATAGTACAGTTTGCCTCGTTATTTTTACCAACACCTTTAACACTTAGGAACTATCAAAAGAAATATTTATCATTTGCATACTTATAGAAATGTATTAAAACGTTTCAGGAATTTCATCCGCATTCGAAGTCTTTATTTTGTTGATTAATATATCTTATGTGCATGCCATTTTCACTTTATATTTTTTCTACAGTGTTAACAGCGCAACCGAAGATAAAATGTATAATCATCTTCATAGATATTATAGTAGTGTTTCATAGAAAAAGTGCAGTCTACACATCTACAATATTGACTACAAACAAGCAGTAGCTTTTATTGCGCTACCAGCAACACTATAAGACGAATATTAACAGCAAGCGATATACATACTGTACTCTTACGCCCTCTCTCACGACATTCCCCTACTTCTTTAACTAAAAAAAATTGGCATAATCGAAATTCCTCTACAAATACTGTACATGTTACTCCCCTTCTCATCTTACTACACAACATTTCATTTTTTTCACTACGCTTTCTTCTTAAAAGAGCCAAGAGAGCAAATGAACATGTGTAAAAACGAGCAAATAAGATCAGGGTTGTTAGCTCAAATGTCGTGTCATAAACATAATACAATAATTTGCATAATATATAAACAGTACTACCGCTACAATATCAATTCTTATTATTCATTTAAACTTAAAAGTATTTTGTAAAATTAAAATGCAAGGAACACAAACTAAATTGGTGACGACGCATGCAGCCAGGAAATATTGCAAAACAAAAAATCGTCGCTACATATTAAATTGTAACATCACATAACCGAAGAAAGATATCAGTTACGGTAAACAAATCTAGGTCAACGCAGTACAGTTGCCACCATTTTAACTACCGCCACCTATTTTAATCCACGACAGAATAGATTGCAGCACTGCCATTCAACACTTACACGAAGTAACTTTTCACGAACTTTTTTTCTAGTTTTCTTCTTCACGCTACAACCACCATTTTATTCGACTTGTTTTATCGCACCTTAACTGAATGGAGATAACTAAACCAACAATTTGCTTCTCGTTATAATCTAATCTGCTACTAACCCTTCCAAAAGTAAATGTGTACTGTACTTGGTGAAAGGGCAACTACAGTATGTTAACTTTATACGGTACTAAGCGCTTGTCAATTATAATTAATGTATTATTTATTATAGTACGATATTATTTTCAATTAGAGCAAAAGTCAAATCATATTAACAACAATAAAACGAGTAACAAGTAACGTATTACTTCAATATATTCATCAGCAATAAAAACCACAGGTATCCGCAAAGTTTATACAGTACCACATTTAGAGAATATACTTAAGTTGCAAGAAACAGTAATATATCTACATTATTAAAATTTAAATCAAAAACGGTGGCAAATTAACAAAAACAATTCAATTGACAAAAGTGAAAATGTACCAACTTATAAAAATGCCTTAATCATTTGAAGAAGTCAATCTAAAATTGCAAATGATTCTAAAAATTGAGACGTTTACGACAATAATAAGAGTATCAATACATTCTTTATTTAAATTGGCTATTCAGGTGATGAGAAAATTTCCTCGATTGCTGCGTACAAGAATGCCAATATTTCCGCTTTTAATTATCACATGTACAAAATCAACAATTGAAGCAATTCTTGGCATGTATCATCGCAAAACGACTTAAGTTATTTAAAGATGTTTCAATAAATTCTTTCCAAAATAGTTGATTTACTAATAGTAATCTTCCTTTATTTTTCAACATATCAATTACGTAAACTAATCTGATTAAAATTGCCAAAAGTCTTTTGTCCAAATAATTCCTCGCTGCAGCATCAACTTGTTACGTTTTCAACAAAAGTCTCTTAAGTTACCGGTAACTGACACTAAAAATGTATTAGAAAGTGTTTGATCATTTGTCAATGTGATGTCGGTTAATAGAGGAACCCGTGAGCATTATAAAAAGCAATTATAAAGCAAATTAAAAGGCCGCAAAGCATATCCTTCAATACAAAAAATTAAAAACATCAAACAATCAGTATAATAATAGACGGTTATCGTTTAACAAAGCAGTAAAAAATCTAAACCGGTCCAATTAAAGTTGCTATCCATTACAAGTGGTATAGTTTTTACTGTATATAATTTGATCAACTTAACCGTTAACAATGTTGCTGAACTTCCAATTGCAGCTGATATATGTTACAAATAATTTTTTATATCACTTAAGTTGCAATAACAATACAGAAGCTTAAATAAAGAATCATCGTCAGTAGAGTACATGACTTGATCCGATAAATATTGTCAGTGCAAATATAAACCTACCAGATGAGTAAACTAAGTCTTAAACTTAACAAATAAGTGCCCAACTTTGTTACTGATACTGCCATCTGTAGCACTGAAAAAAGATATTGAAACTTTAATGTAACCATTTTACCGTACTAATTTTATGTTTTTTTAAAAAAAAAGCATCATTAAAACTTATTCATACCAAAAAAGTCCAAAGTAGTATCGATTTCTAAAAAAAAATACTTAACATAACATAACAAAATTAGTTAAACATGAAAAGGATATAAAAGTATGCTACGTTAAACTAGCATTTTAACGATACTGTTGTAGCTTCTATTATGAAGAATTTCAAGTCCATATCTCATGCTTAATGTTCCTAACTACAGTACAGTATAGTGAACCTCCGTCAACGTTTTGCTTATTTAAACAACGATTGCAATAATGTCATTCTCTCCCTTTAGTTTACCTTCCTAAAATGTTCTAAAATAATTTAAGGATTATAGGCTAACAAATGTTCAACGATTTGCAGTACTACAGTGACAGTTAAATGTACATGGCTAACCCCGAATCACAACTACCAACAGGTTGTTTGACGGTGATTGTCAACTGAAAAGTACTGTATATCGGTGGTTCTTAGTACACAAAAAAAGACAGACACAATCACACAAAAGACCTTAAATGAGTTTCTCCCTAAATATAGCACTCGTGGGGTAAGTTTTAAGTCTTGAATAAAAGCGGTGAAAAACCACGGATGAAATATTTTTCCCTTTTATTTTCGTCCCCAACCATACGATTGGTTTACATTTACCGCGCTTTCACGCATTATCAAAACACCAACAACACTACATCTACTACACTGCTGTACATTATACTGAGCTGCAAAACTAACGATTTCTGGTTGAGAACCAACAAAAAAGTCTCCAGACAAAACTAACCGATAAAAGCGTGTATATTCCCATTAAAATGAACAGTTACTGTCAACAAACTACTTTAAATAAACATAGACAATAAATATTTTCAAGGATTTGAGTGAAAATATTCAACACAAGGGAATTGTACATGTGTGATTTTGTCAAACCCTTCCTCGTCGAAATAGATCTGCATCTACAATGGTAATTCTTGTATGAAATAAAAGAAATTAGCGCCACTCATACATGTTAACTCGCCTTTGGCGTAACTGACGATAATGATTAAAATTTCTCCCTTGTCCAAACATGACACATCTAAAACTAAAGTTCGGTTAAAAGGTAAATTGTTTATCTATGAGCTTCTAACCCCAAACCGATTGTATTATGTTTGACAACAAATGATAGGTCTTAAAAGCCAGATTCATGTCTTTAACAGCAAGTTTTAATTCTTTGAAACAGAAAATAAGCCATACAGCACAAACACTTAACTTAGAAGTGAGTCATGGAGTCCTTTTACACCCTTGCTCTACGATGGCATTTTACTAAAATTATGCAGCACAAATTATTACACTTATCAGTTTTCATTCACTTGTTAACCTTGCAATGAACCGGTAAACTGAATAAATTAATTTTATACATTATACATGTTTATATTTCTAAGCTATCAAACCTACGAATCAGCATCTCACAGGACATAGTGCAGTGCTAAAACTTAAAATCGTAACTTTCTCTCTTCATAATAACATCCAATTTTTCACGTCAAAGTCATAAAAAATTAGCCATAATATTAACATAATGATAATGACAATATTGTCAATATAAAGTGCAATCATCGTTTTATGTACTGTGCTAGTTTGTCTTTGTTCTAATTAAATTTAATTCAGATTAATCGATGGCAATACAACTGGGCAAACGACTTTGTTTGCACGTTGTTGCTTACATGCAATGACAACACACTTAAAAGAGTAAAACCCCGAAGTTGAAAAAATAATCGATAACTAAGTTTCCCCAAGTGATTTGTCAATTAACCTATCAGATTGAGTGAGATGTTGAAAAGTTAGGCAACTAACCTTGTAACCACACGATACAGATACAAACATAATATCAATTTTTATCGCTAGTTAACATTATAAAGTCGAAGAAAACATACGATCTACATTGTTGAGTGCTCAGTTATAGTTAATCAGTGTTAAAAAAAAAAAAACCTTAACAACAAAAAAACCTATTAAATACATGTTACAGAGGAAAAACGCATAAAGAAAATGCAAGTAGATTATTGCTATAGTGTAGAGAAGAAATGAAACGAGTAGACAAACAACCCAAAGTCAATTTCAAGTTCTAAAAATAAAAGCCAATCGAGTAACAGTACCTCCACCAACACTTGACTTTTGCAACTGAACAACTTTACTGATACGTCGTGTGCATTTTTGCATTTGGATCAACTTCAACGTGATGGTGTTAGAAAACAAAAAAATATATATATGTACATGTATATTGGAAATAAATCAGTTCACGTTTAGCTTTACTAAAATAAGAATTTCATCTGATTAGTCACGTAACCAGTTCATCACAAAATTCGCAAAACATCGACTGTAACATCCACCCACTAAAATACAATTAATTGTTTTAAGACTAATAATTAAATGCAAACCAGCCAAACGCTTATAAAATAACACATTAACAGTATTTTTAAGACTATAAAACTAGCCTTAATAATGATTTAAACCTATGTACTAATGATGCCCTCATAAAACTGATGCTTGAGGATTTTTTACAGTCAGTATTCAATTGTCGAGTTAAATTTCATGTCTATTAAACAAGTGGCAACAAAAGGTCAGTATTGCAATTCACGATGATATACAAGTCATTGTCATTAATCATTAGCTATTACTTAGTTACATTTTCTAATTGCACGATCCCTGTTATCCTATCGTTTACTGAGAAAAAAAATAGATTCATTGCTAAGAATAGGTGCCAGTACAAAACTTCAGTGAGAATTTCTCAAGAATGGGAAAATTCTAAAACTCTTTACCAGTAACGGTAGTTTTTATTGTTTGACACAAGTGCTCAAATTATAACGGAAACGTTTGCCACTATTGAAACTGCCACTTTGCGTCGTAACAACGCAGTCAATTACTTTCTTCCAGAAGCACTTGACAGTGCATGAATGTACACAACTACGTTACACGACCAAACAATACCAACGATAGTGTAGTCCTCTAACGGCAAGCTCTTGAAAATAAAATCCAGCTGATTAAAAGATTAAAAAGGTTGGATAATGACTGAAAGGTGTTCTCGCAAACTGATAGCAACGATTAAGTTTTGATCTCACCACATAAAATATTCAGCAATGTCGATGCTATTTTTGTTTGCAGCTCTGGCACTTTTAACTGCACTGTCTCAATACGTTTAATAATTTGCATAATTGTTACCAGCTCTTAACGTTATATAATCATGTAAAGCTATAAGTATTTAAAACGACAAAAATGTTCAGCCGTAAAAGTCAATTGCATAATTTACTATTACTTAATAATCTTACTTATAAAACATATTGCACTAACTCAAATGCTACATAATATTCACATCTGCTTCAACTTTTTTTTTACTCGGTAGCAGTGTCTTTCATTTGAAAAACATCCAAGAAAAACAATTCCACAACTAACCAAAATTTCTAAACTATAAAGTATAAACATGCCAGTATTTTTCTGAAGATTCAGTTACAAAAGTCAAACATTAGTTTATTAAAATCGAGCTTTGTTGTTCGGTCATGCTCTCAAATTACTCTCACTTATCTAACACAAATCGCTGCCTTTTATGAAAACGATTCAAAGCAGATTGTAGAATCTAATGATATCAATTAAGCTATTTAAGTGACGGTTATAAAATTTGCCAATAATAATTAGTCACAACTCACAACTAGAGTACATTATTTATAGTATTTAAAATTCTAAACTAGTTAAACCGGCTTATGTACACAAATACAGTACTTTACATTCTAAACTCGTAAAGCGTATAAAGTTACTAAAAACTACACAATAATCTGTTTCGAACTTTAGAAAGACATCAATGTGTAGGCAGCGTAAAACGTAAAACGGTTGTAACTTTTGAACGAAGCAATATGATAAATCCTAACTAATACCAATTTTCCCCGACATAACACCAGGGCTTGGTCGCTTTAGCGTGTGTGCAATACGTTCAGAGAACCAAGCATAACATCAATTTCAGTTAGATAAAATATATACAGCATTCGTCGATTTATAGGCACAAGGCTCAGTTATATAATACGAACTTGGTTTCTCTCTGCGTTTCCTTCCGCTAATTTCCTCTCCTCAACACACGAAAAAGCTGTTGGAAGGATGAAGTACGACTGACGACATGTGCCAAACAGATCGATGTTAAGAGAGAAAAAATCTAAAAAAGCTTAATAAAGTTGACAGTGAAGATAGATACTCACTCCACTTTGCTTTTTATCACTCTTTCTTATAATTCTTCCTCCTTGCCTTCACAACGCCATTACAAACTTAGTAGGAAAAATAAACGTGAAAAATGTTCCACAGAAAAGCGTCGTTTGACGAAAAACTAAAAGGACATTCGATCTGTTTGACGACGTCGTTTTAACGTCCGTTACACGGCACTGAAGTCGTTAAATCACCTCACTTGGTTTTCGCAATGGATAATAATTGCAAGTTATTTACAGCTGAAGAGACCAGGAAGGCCGATAAAATAACTTAAATTTTTCGCTCAACGATTTTCTAATTACAGTATCTCCAAAAGCTTTTCCCCAAAAAATCCAAAAATTTCTTATATAACTTTAAATGAAAACAATAATAATTTAACAGCCAAATGTTAAAACCTCCACATAGTCCTTTCATTGTAAAATATTTTAGGTAAAAATCCCTGCAAATGCCACCACATGAACAGCGTTTAATACTGTTGTTCAAGCATGTCAATATGAAATTAAACTTGTTTACAACTAATGTACACACTGAACTTTCAAACATTTTGTCAATGCAAATGTTTTCGTGCTTTCGAAAGACTCCACCGACAGAATCAAATGTAATCAACATCATTATTATTATACAACCATGTCTTACCTGACAGTTCAGGATAGAGGATGTTGTTGAGATCGGGTTCTTCCCCATACCAAAATATCCATAATTCTTTCTTATGAAGCAGAGGAGATTGCGAGGGTTGTATTGGCGGTGGTGGTGGAGCCGCACTCAATGGGTCCAAAAAACGATGATGATGCGGATCCCCCACCAAATTATTGATACTCCTTTGTTGTGGGGCTTTTCTCCACACGCACAATATATCAGCAGCCAAACACTTCGAATAGGCCAATAACACAGGGTCATCTAATGGGTCAACACCGTATATATTCTCCGTACATAATCGACGCCATTTGATACCACAAAGGTCCATCTAAAATAATTAAATCAAAAAAATTCGTGAAATAGGCAACAACATAGTTATTAAGGCGTGTATATTAGCTAAAAAAAATATTAATTCAAAAACCCACGTTATTTTTGTCTGCAAAACTCAAATGTAATTTACAATAGAATTATTCATTAACCAGGAAAAATTAGCACAATCAAGTCGTCTCCATAATATGACATCAATAAAAGCACCAGATTGAAATATCAAATGTCAGTACAGTATTTCATTGTGAAATCAATTCAAAAGTCTCAAAACCATTTATTTAGTAACCCATTTTTTATTCTTGTTCTTTGCATCTAAACCAAACCTAATAGCCTTGTTACTTTTTTTTGTTAAGAGAAATTAATGTTGAAGCAAATGTGCAACTAATGAATCAACATTTCCTGTCATACTTAGCCTTTAACTCTGCCCACCAATGGTAAACAAGTGTTATACTTATAACAAATACACACTCGCTTTAATTGCTTAGCTCATCATTCAACTCAATATGGTCCTCTCATAAACTGCTCAATCGCTGTCACTTAACAACTTAAAACAATTGAACCAAACAACTATTTCGCTTATTAATGCAGCTACAGTCTGATGACGAAAATTCATTGACATGTAACGAGTGTATACTAATTCGGCGAGTATATCATTTATATTCAGCGCAAGAACAAATCCAAAAACGTAAACATCATGTGTTTGTGCTACTTTTGCACACAAACTTGTCAACATCTTAAATTCAACGGAGGTTTAAACTTTCGTGTAAACTGTTTTCTGATAGCAAATAAATCTTCAATATTTGGAGAAAATTCGTATGTAAAAATATCTTAAGCGCTGAAATCGTTCAAATAAACTTTTAAAATACAAATTTGTTCTGACTAGTAGTTTTACTAATAAAAACATGTTCATACTTAATTTAAACATCTAACAAAATAACCGAACATCCCAAACACTTCAACGATAATAAACAAAGACATAAACTTCAATTTAAAATGAAAATTAAATGATTCAGAATTTCTCTAGTATAAACGTCGGAAATTGAAGGTTAAATATTTAGTAATCGTTTCAATATCTCGAATGAAACGGTCAACAAAATAAACAAAATGTCAGCAAAAAGCAATATATATTAAGTGGTGTAAAAATTCCACCAGGGGCTATAAATCCAGCTTCACATTACTCGTTAATAAAACTTTCAATTTATAATTGTTTTAACCAGATAAAAATTAATAAAAATACCAATTTCGAATATTAGAAAACCATAAACGGTAGCACAATGTTCATATAAAGCAAATGAAAAAAAAAACAGAATCAGAAAGCGATAAGTTGGCGTTTAACTTGATAAAATTGTTATGAACTGAAAGTAATGTTGTGATAACCGATGTTTATAAACAAGATATACGGTACGTATACACAAAAAAGCCGGACGTTCATCCTGTTCGTGCTTATTGTTTGATAGCTTCTAATAATAATACATTATATCATTTATATATTAAAAAATGTGTTGTTTTATAGACAAGTATACATAAACACAACTAAACTTAAAGACTAAGATATCATAAAACGAAGTGCAACATAGTGCAAGTTTCTCATTTCATGGATGATATTACATCACAGATTCAACAGCTGATTGTATAATAATTATAACGTATTAGATATCAACTGCTACTATTTTTAGCTTTTCAAAATAAATACTCATGATTTCCCGCTGCAGATAAAGTTATTTAGCACTCTCAAAAAAAATTTACAGAAAAAAATGAGACATAGACGACCTCTACATCTCGTTTAAGGAAATTAAAAAGATACCGTTTGTTGCAACCTTTTTAAGAAACAGGTCAAGTGTATACAATAAAAATTTAATATCCATAACCAGAAGGAACATCAACTAGAGTACTTTATTTTGCGTGTGTGTACCTGCAACGAATCATCCCTACACCATATTAAGCTATAATTGGGTTCCTGAGGCTTGCAAATGCGAAAACCACAATGTTTTGAACTTGGTACTCCACACTCTATAGTCCATGAAGATGTTTTCGGTCTAGTTAAACTAATTTAAAATATTCTTCATGTCCTCTCATACTTTCTTATATGGTTCATATTTTATGACCGATTTACGTCGTCCCGAACCACTAATACTGACTGTGAATCGACTAATTACGGAGTTCTATAACATTACAATTGTCATGTTATTACATTACACTCATCTAACAATCGAGAAGTAATACAGTATATTCAATAACTGTGTCCGATGATGAAGAATATATTACTACAGTAGTACAATTCCTTATTTTTAATTTCCACGCGTTTATAAGTGCTAAAATATATTTGGCGAAATCGTTCAATAGTGTACGACACTCATAAAATATCTTCAATCCTTCTAATCCATCAAATATTATACTAATTGTCAACAAACGCAATGGAATTATCTCTTTGTTAAAAGTTAGCGATTAATTTTCTGACCTATCTCTTTTAACCTCCCACCCTTTTCAAAACCACACCGAGTTAACTTAAGCCGGAGAAGCAGGTTAAGCGAGTCAGGATTATTATCAAAGCAGTTAATGGAGTTCGGTGCATCGATCGTCCTCAATTACACGACCACGGCTCTCACCCGATCTCTTCTTGCGTATTATTCATTGATACAACAGCTATAGAAACAAATAATTGACAGGGAGCAATTTTAACGAAGATTACATCAATTAGTAACCCAATTAATAATAAGCAGTATACATCGATAACCAACAAAAAAATGATAGACCTCTGATAACTAAATGACAAACAACAAAATTTCAAAAATGCGTTGATAACACAATGCAATACATGTTGAATAACTTAAAACAACTTTTGACAAGTTGAAAATGAAGAGGGAAAGCCACACCAAAGTCAGTAAAAACTACATTCAACTTATTCAAGTCAGGTAGAAGTAAACTTTCAGGGGTTGGTACAGTTAATAAAAGTTATTTCTTGTCACCTACTGTAAAAAAATTATTTCAACAACCTACTGTAGGTTAATCAAAAATTGGAATTTACGGGATAATCAAAAACTGCATTAGCAAAAAACTTTCTCGGTGTCAACAACTTAAACAGCAATTAAAATCACCAACTAATAATTAAAATGTTAGCAAAAGCTGTCTTGTTGAAGCTTAGCCCAATAATTATCCTGATCAAAAAGAAATATGAAAGATCACAATATTCCAAAAAAAAAGTTGTAATGAACAAAATATTCAGCCGTCGAAATGTTTAATTTGAAAGCTAAAATTTCAAACTAAGTATACCTAAACTTATTTCCCGTTGATTACTGTATGTTGGATGACGCAATTTGTTATCAGAAGTTCAATGTTGTCACTTAACATATGAAATAAAAACTGCGAAGTTAACTGCCAACTGAAAACATTTGATTTAAGCAAAACAACTTCGGTGAAAAATAAGATTTGTTTCCCTCAATTACGTATATACGTAATTACACGTATTTTTTAGAAATCATTAAAAACAATTCACGATTTTTCACGATATTTTCACTTTAAAGATAAGTAAGTATAAAGTGATAAACTAAACCTTATCAATATTATTTTTTACTGTCAACTACAATCAGAACTGATGACAATTTCCCTTTACGATGTAAATTTAAACTTGAAATTCCCTTACTAACCTAAAGTAACTAACAATGACAAACAGAATTTAGGGCATGCAAACTAAACAATTATTAGTGACATTTTCAGAACAATTTTTTTTAATGTCGCATTTTGGCAAACGACACAGTTTAGTGCTCGAGATATGTTGCACTTGTGTTTAAAAGCAGAGTACAAATTACAATGTACCGGTACCTTACAATAGGCAATCAACAGGGCAAAAGTGTAACCATCGTTATCATGACCTAAAAGCTAACTGATTGAAGTTAACTTTCACAATGAAGGACAATACTATACCGGTACGCTACAAATAAGTTGCCCAACATAAGAATGGAAATAAAAATCTCACAACTAAAGTAACGGGAATAATACCTGTACTATTAAAAAGCCAAGCCCTTAAAGGAATTTTTTCCCTAAAAAAAAAAGGCCGCCGACAGTAACCCCCGCCTAATTTTTTTCATAGATATTAATTTGAAAAGCTCGGAGTCTCACCCCGCAGACAGTAAACCCCCGAACCCCTAACTGTCTTTTCTCTCTCAATCATTTTCTCTTCCCTACTAACTTAACTTGAGTACAGTACACCGCGCGTTCGCCTATATGATTATCCATCACAGAAACAGCAGCAGCACCAGCAGCAGCCTCTCTCTCTTCTACGGCAGCTGTCACGGAGCGACTAATCGATAACCTTTCCTTCGCCACTTTTGTAACCACCACCATCAGCGACGACCACCGTTATTAGTTTATTTACGCGGCCATGCCTCATTATTCCAAGCTCACTTATATCTATATACCTTTAAAGCGTAAACGTTCACTTTTATTACGCAAGATAGGATAAACTCAATAAAGCCTTCGCAAAGAGTCCATGTACATGTGTGAAAATCCACTTTTTTAAAATAAAAGTCTTCGTGCAGGCTAAAATATTATGAATGGCAGGCTGGGAGTTGAGGCGTCTAAAAAGTATATAAACAATTTAGTAGTAAAACAGGTGACGTTTATCAGTAACATGACCTACTGCATTTCAACATTTATGCCAACCTAGATAAAAAAAAATTTATAAATTTTTTTCGAAGATTCTTCGTACAAATACCAAGTCCGTCTTTTCATCGTTATTCACTGATACATGTATATTCTTGTATACCTAGATAAATCTCCCTGAACGATCGATATCTGACATTCACGTACTATATGTAAATTTACCTCTCGCGTACAACATACAACGCTATACAAGTGTATAATATACAATGCATTCTTTCCCCTTTTAACTACCAAAGTGTGTGTGCTTTCATTAATTTCGAAATTATTGATATCGGAACATATGAGTTGATAGTTTTGCAGAGTGAGTTTGTGAAGGAATGAGATTTTGAGTTTGGTAAGCAGGGGGGTTATGAGGAGGTGGGGTGAGTGATTGAAGTGAGAAAAGCGAGGTTAGTTAGTACTTACCAGGGCGAAGCAATTGGTGTGACAATCCTCCAAACTCGCACCGTTGGTTTGAAAGTTTGGATGCGTCATGGCTACTCCATTATGTTTAAACCGTCATTTTCACATGGTTTACGGCCCAAAAAAATCCCGGGTGGCCATTAATGCTGGAAAATATCCGACCTTCACTAAATTCCGATTAACGTTCGGCCAACAATAATGGCGGCTTCGGGAAACAACAAGGCGGTAGAGTGAACTCTATTCTCATTGGTTAATGCCAAACACGTGCGATGCAGTTTATACCGCACGGAAACTTACCAGCTGGCGCCCTCTTATGTACAGTTATTCAATTTGATGTGTGTTACGATTGCAAAATTAGATTTGCTAGAATTTTACTTTTTTAAAAATTGACTGCTACAATTTTAAATGTACACGCTTGAATCGCTTTTTAAATATTACTTATTTATCCCTAGCATTTGTAATTTTTTGCAAACCCGTATATACAACAGTTACTTTAATGACAGAATGTGTTTTACAGTTATTTTAACTATCGGATAATTTAAACGGAATTTAAACTATCGGAAAATTTAATAATTTTATCGGATTATTTAACTCCTTTCCCCGATTTTACTCACTCTCTGTTACTTTTTTTGGATTTTACATGTTTCATGGTGTTACTTTTATTAGTATTTCAACATTTAAATTAAAAGTCTAGTTTTTAAACGATTTATACAAATGGTTTGATTAAAAATACGTAATTATAATATCGATTATTAATTTTTGCTGATTAAAGTTATTGAATACATTGATTATTATTAATTTGTTAAGTACGCGAAATAAAATCAAAAATTGAATAATTCGAATCTCATTGTCATTGAAGAAAACAGTATCAGTGATAAGTAACGCAACCAATGTGTATTATATAAAATAATTTCCAGGTGCTTTAATTTATAGACATTGTTTAAATTAGCTACCGCGTGGTGGCAGAAGGTGATAGTGCATCTTAACTTAATCCTTCAGGATTAAAAGCAACTCGATCTATATTATAACTATGGCTATAAGTTGCGTCTTTTAATAATAATACACCTACACAACAGGAATTTGTTTACATAAACCACCGATTGGTGGCAGCAAGCAATGGATAAAAATATAAAAAGTGCGATTATTTCGCGATTACAAATTAAAAACTTTCAAGTTGTAATGATTTAATTTGAAAAATTTTAAATTGAGTAAGCTTTCATTTACAAGTTAAGGGTGTACTAATTAAAGCAATTAAAATTGTTTATGAAATATTACCATAATTACAGGCGTACTGTAAATTGTATTATTTTGTTTAATTTTGAATTATTAACTTGTTACAAAATACAAAATTAAATTCATACATTAAAACTGAATAAAATTAATCAAGTTTAAATAAGTACAAACAATATGATTAATACCGTAATTAATTAATTACTAAACTCAATTTTAGCTTAATGGAAGCTATATCGTAATAATAACAACTGGTACAAAAAATGTATTATAATAAAGCACCAAACTATAAAAAATAAATTTAGCTACAGTATTACAAAATTTACTATTGTATAATTAATATATAAGAACTTTGGGTGTTTAAATATACATAAGCTAATATTTTTTTATTAATTTATTAAGAGCAATTAGTTATATTTTTTTAAAAAATAAATTAAAATTAAGCGTTGTACACTTACAGTACTGTATTTAGATTGTAGCAAATAATCAATTAAATCTCTATCGTTTTAGCTAAACAATATTTGTAATTTTGTAATAGATAAATTTATTTTGTATTTGTTAGTGCACATTCAGAAAAACTTTATTTTTAAAACTTTTTTTGTAATTACTTTACTAAAGTGATTTCTAATTAGACTCTTACTAAGTAAAAGTGGAATGCCATTGATATTAATATAGTCTATTCATAGTTTTTATTTAGTTATATTATAATAAATAATCATAACAACGTATAATAAAATAAATAATACTTAATCAATAATCCTAATTACCCGGTATAAGTGTTTGCATTTCATAATTTCATTATACCCGGTAAATATTTTCTACATTTGCCGTCACGTGGTGTCAGCACCTAATGGAACAATTTTGAAGATAAAAGGGTAAATACCGGTACTAGTTAATGTTTCGTCGACAACGATTCGAAATTAATAATAGTTAGCTTCTAACAACTGGCCCACCTATTTTGCTGTAAGGAAAAACATAAAAGAACGAGTTGTTGAGATTGAGTACAGAGTACATGAATGCGAGTTTTCAGTCCATTATTATTTTTAATTACCGGTACCGGTATCTTTAATCTTTACCAGCTGAATGCTGACACCTGGTGGTGAGTTTACTAAGGCTGATATGGCAGCCTCCCTTTAACTTCTTACGATGAAGTTATGACTGAAAATCAAATTAAAGGTGAGTACATTATTGTCAGTTTAAGTAGACAAAATAAATTAATTTCTTGCATTTTAGGACGTTAGTTATGTTTGGAATTAGCTACCTGATATGGAGTCTCATCATTTTCATTGTCACAATTGTCTGGTAAAATCTACTGTTTATCATGTTATGATAATTTTCATCAACAGCTGTTCATGACAGCTTCTTGACATTGGCATTTTAAAACTACATGAAAAACATTTCATGTAAAAATCTTAGAATTAGTTGTTGCTATTCTTATTGTTGTAATCAACTGTCGTATCAGCCTCATTGGCAAAGAAGCAAGTTATCTTAAAAGTCAAAGGGGGTGTGTATGCGATCGAACGAAATTTTTGTTTGATCAAATGAGATTCAAAGTAATTGTATGTAAACGAAGCCGCATTTTTGGTCATGTTTAGCAGCTGAATCCTAGAAATATTGTTATAATGATTATTATTTATATTTCAGGGGACTACCAAAAATTATTTCGTGGTTATTATGTCGAATTTTGGATGCGGATGTAAAAGTTGGACGACTGAGTTTAATTCCTTTATGTTTAAAGGACATACACATATGCAAGCACAGCTGTACTGTGGTTAGCAATTTGTTATATTATTGTTAAGAGTTTATAGATTTTGAAGTTATTAACTAATTATTTTATGTAGATAATTGACTCGATTGGCGTGTCGAGTAATTTGGTAAACAGCAATTACAGGTATTAGTTTTCGATTTAATAAGATCTTAAGCGGATAAGTGATAGATTCAAGAAAATAAATTGGTAAATGATTATTTAGAAAAATTTTAGCCATTTATGTCAGCGATGTTCGTATTGAAAAAGAAGTTACTACACCTACTGACGTATCTGAAGATGAGGAGTTGCAAGTTGCAAATATTAAGAGTGCTGCGAGCAAATTTGCTATTCCACAGCAAATTGTTTCTTTGTCACAGGTTTGAAATCAACAATTATGTAATTAGCTTTTTAGGTTTACTTTATTGTATTACAATACTTTATTTTCTTAGGTGACTTCGGTTCATGTGTATAACACGAACATTATGCTGATTAAACTTCTGCAAAAATGCCTCTTGCATACTACGATTAAAGAATTTGAGATTCAAGGAATTGCAGATCAAAATCCGTCTTGGTATTACCGAACATTTTATCAGTATACTGTATTTTATTTTAAATTGCTTTTAATTAGTTTGCAGGCTAATCTAACTATAAATCAATTTACGTGCAAGGTTTTACACCATGTTGAAGATGTAAATTTAAAATTGTTAAGTATTTATATTTATTTTGTTAAGTAATGGTTTTTATTTATGTAGTCCACTGCACAGTCGTGTTTGTCTGAAGTTAGCTTTGGATGTAACATATTGCTGTCGATTGATCCAAAGAATGGCTTTGATTTTAAAGTGAATTTGATTAATTCTTGTTTTTTTTTTAGACCTGCTAATAAATTTTTTATTTTTAGTCTCTGTTGGTTAACATTGCACCAGAAATGGACATCTTTCTATCAGAAGGTTGGCTTACTACTAAGTTTACTTTAAAATGTTGTATTTTATTAAATAATTATTATAATATATTATTGTTTATACGTTTTAGGGATTTTTAGATTTCTAGTTTTAAATAAGACATCGTCATCAGCACAAAGTAAATATTTGCTTTGTTAATTAATGATTTGTAATAGCAATAATCTTACCTAACTTTTTTAGGTGATGTAGAGAATACTGATAAAGTAGTCTTGCAACGTCTTCCCAAAGTATTAGACTTGATTTATTGCGTTATTAATTGTAAAGTGGAAAAGCTTTTTAATTTATAAAAACTTTTAACTAAACAAGGTTCAAACCGACTTTATTATCAAAGTCATTATCAGAAAACGACTTTAAATCTTTATCAAAGTATTTTGATAATTAACTCAAAAATAACTTTATCACTTTATAATTTTTTTAATGTATTACGTAACTAAATTAACATGCTTTTTTATAGGTGTTCAATTTTAATATGGAAAGTAGCCATGTTAAAATACTTAGTGAAGATTCAAAACATTTTTTTTCTATAACGACTAAAAAATTAGGTTTTGATTGGTGCTATTCAAAACTCACTTCACAGTTTGATGAATTAGATCTTCAATCAAATTTTGCATTAGAAGAAGTTAACTTTAGCAGCGGAATCAAACGTATGGCAACACTTAGTCGCGTTGAGTGTAAATTGACAGTAAGTTTGCATTATTAACTTTTGAAACACAAATAACTGCTAATGTTTTACTTTATAACAGATTTCTCCGCAACTATTTGAAGTGTTTACTATTATTTCAACTTTCTCCTGTTTATATTATCATGACGGAATTATTAGGTTTATTGAATTAATTTCTAAATGGAAACCACCAAAGTCAGGTTCTAAAGTTACTCCAATTACCACCACTACAAACAGGTTGATTCTTGTAGTGTATTCAAATGCTTTTTTAATGCCGTCATTCTAGCGTTTTTTATTTTATAGTCCAACAATTATGAGCTACGTTTTGGCTAATCGAGAGCGAAAACTTACAATTGAAATATGGAACGTCGTTACGATTTTAAATCTTAAGTTAAATTTATCGTTTGGTATTGGTTTCACACATGCTAGACTTTCCTTAGAAAAAACTGCGACCAAGGACATTCCATCAGATTTATTCAGGTTGGTTTTGTTTGATTACATTATATAAATGTTGCATTTATTATTTTGTAGTTATAATGGTCTTCTGGAGTCATGGTGGTGCCACATTGGTGATCAACCATTACCAGATAATCCAAATAAGAAACATCATTACTGGAATACTCCTATATTTGTCGGCGTCTTACTTTTTGAAGCGAAACCGAAGTCTTCGTCAAACAGTCATAAAATTGAATCGATGATTGACTGTCTTCATTTAGAATGGAATCCAGCTCTGTCGAATCTTTTAGTGCAGATTCACCAGTATTGTTCATTTAAAGCCTTTAATTAAATATTTTAGATGGCTCGATAACTTTCTTAAATTGTTTTAGATGTGTTCATCAAATGAAAGCATTTTCTGAATCTCATCAATTACGAGATTCGAAGGTATCCTCCACTTCTAGTCGTAAATTTCTTATTTCTAAAGAGAATATTTACGTTGCTCTAACAAATGCCAATATTTTTGCCAACTGCACTGAAAAAGGTTTGAACTAGCTTTAACGTTTTATTGACTAATGTATGTTGACGTTTAGTTTTTTTTTAGTTATTTTTTTGCTACGAATTGACAGTGGAAATTTAGAAATTCAGAGTGACGATTTAAACCTGTCTGCTGAAAAAACCAAATTAGTGCAGGTGACAGCAACAAATGCGGTAAGGCTTTTAATAACTATTGAGAGTATATTAATGTTTAAATTAACTTGCTTATTTAGCAACATTTTCCTTGCAAAAAAGCAATGGAGTTAAAACAATCCATGTTTAAAATGGAAAACTGTTCTATCAACTTTCGCCAGACCATCAACGAATTATCGGTTATTGTAAAACAACTGGATTTTAAGTGGAAAACAACTACACACATGGCTGCTTATAGCATATTAAATGACATCAAAGCTACCAAAGATCAAATATTACCTACTAAACAGCCGCTAGCTTCTACACCTACTGCTGCTCCGAGGCGAGGAAGAAAACTCAATGTCAACGTTTTAATGACTGGACAAACGACTTTTGCTATTCGCGTGTCATCCAACCACAAGTACCACATTTGAAATTTTCAGTTGGGGTAGTTCTTTTAATTGTATGAATTTGGTTATTAGAATGAAATTAAGGTTTCAACAATTTTCTGTGAATTCTGCTCAAAAAAGTGTCAAAATTACTTCTGACGAAACGGTTTTAGAGCTGGATGGACATAATGTAATCACTTTGATTAAGCCAGAGATTAGTTCAGTTCCTAATACTAGAGAAGAAAGACAAACTTTTGAAATTCTTCAAACGAAAGAAAATAAAGCATGGTAAATTACTGTAAATAAAGGTAAACGAATTTTTTTAAAGTAATTAATTGTTTTTAGGAATTTTAGATTACCTTCTGTTAACCTTCGCTTTCCTCATAAATATGATTTTGCAGAAGCATTTTCCGAAGAAGTAAATTGTTTTTTTATTTAAAATATGTACATGTTTTAATTATTTTTAATAATAGACTGTTAACATAATAAAGTGGTTGAAAATGATTCATAAGCTTAAGAAATCGGAAGATGAAACTCTAGCTTCGTTGCCTCCAGATTTATACTTCAAAATCCATGTAAATGTTAATACTGATTCGTTTAAAGATTGTATGTTTAATAAATTATTTGTGATTTTTTTAGGATATATGTATAGAGATTTGTGATGATCCATTTGAAATTAAATTACGAGACAACTATGAATTATTGGAAGATGAATTTAATGAAAGCGAAAAGCGTCTGAACATGTTAAATGCAAAGGTTGAAGAACTGAGAAAAACTCACCTTTATCTTCCAGGTATGTATTTTTAAAATTACAATTTTTATTGAGTAAACTTTAATAAAAATATGTTATTCAGCTGCTAAAGTGGAGGAGCTTTATAATAATTTAGTTGAACGTAACACCAATATTTATGTTAAACGTTCACGGCAGTTATATAGTTCTGGATCTAGTAGAACTCAGTTGTTTTTAGCTAGAGGATCAAATATTGAGATTTTAGCTCTGGCTGACATATCATTGCATGGACGAGACAACGTTGTGACACACATGCGAAATATGGATCCTGATAGGTTTTTTAAATTTTTAATAATTTTTGAAATGTATTAATTTTAAAATTAAAAGTCCATGGCCTGATGAAGAACCAAGTTACACAACGTTATGGTGCAGAATGATTCAGATTAGCGCCAATAGCATGACATGTCATTTACGTGACTACCCATTACCCGTTTTGAGTACAAAGGGATTCATAGCTTGGGGAAAATTGGTTGGAGCTGAAGAAGCGCCTAGTAATAGAGGTATTAATAACAGTGATAAATATAATTTAATTGTGAATTTTCACCAAATTATTGGAATTACAGGCAAAAGAACGGTACCTATTCATGTTGGTTTACCTTGGGGAAGTGACTCTGTGGAACGGAGCTTGCAACCTTTAAAGTTTTATCATGATTTTAGTTGTGGTATATTACTCATATTTTATAGAATTGTAGTTATACGAGAGTGAGAGATTTTTTGTTGTTGTAGACGTTGATAATTTAACGCTTAGACATGGTCCTTGTTGGGAGCCATGTATGGCCGAATATGGTCTTGCCTTGGACCTTATTAGCAAGCCTTCATTAGATCCTAGTCCTCCACTTCCATTCTGGGATAAAATTCGGTTTCTGTTTCATGGAAGATTGACTATGCTGGTTCAGAAACTGACGATGGTATTGCACTCTTCACCGAATCCTTACAATACAACTGAAGAGATGGATTGCACTTGGACAGATTTAGCTTTTGACTGGACAAATGGTATCTTTTATTGTATTGTGTTACAATATAAAAGATTTAAAATAACAGTATTGTGATTTTAGGTCGTTTCGTCTTGAAAGGAAATTTTGACATTTATGTCAGAACAGCTTCAAAATACGACGATTGCCATTTGATACATTTCCCAATGCTTAAGCTCAAGTACACTATTAATTAAACAATTGTTTGATTGGTATTATAATATCGATTATTTTAGCGTTAAACTTGATTGGCAATGTTTGGGTGATCCGAATGATCATCATGCGGTGAAGCCTTGTGCTCCTGATAAAATTCCTGAATACTCCAGCAATCAGAAGCACGATTCATATAGGGCATTCCGTTCCAATAATCTTAATTTAGCCATTGCTATGGATTGTAAAACAAACACTGAAACTGGCGATATTCCCTGCATGTTGTTTTACAACAATACATTAAAATGGCTGGAAAATCTTAAAGTAAATAAATCTTCATGATGCAGAATAAAGTTAATAATTATTTTAAAAAAAACATGTTTAGGTTATTCTATCAGGTGTCACGCGCCCAATAAGAAGAGGACCGGTATTTGGTCTTCAAAAACCCAGAAAGATTACTTTAAGCAGACACTACAAGTTTGTTATATTTGATTGTTTCATAAGTTCATTTTAATATTTATTATTTTGATTTCAGGTCAATTAGATTCTCAGTAAGCCTTCAGCAATTTGAAATTTGTTACTGGATGTCATTTGCTAAACAACGTGGATTTCGTTTACAAGCCAAAAAACTTTCATTATCTTCCGAGTATAGCCTTGCTCTAGTGCCAATTTTAGATGGTCTTAAACATAGGTAGCATGTAATTGTTAATAAAAATTAGATGATTATTACCTAATATTTCATACTTTTTGAAGACCTCAAGCAGTTTACAGCGTTGTTTATCTTAATTGTGAATTAAATGATGGTGAAGCCTGGTTGCAAAGTACGACCTCTGAAGAAAATGGCAGTGAGGTAACGGACTTGATTATAGTTTTAGATTTCTTTTAATTATTCATTAACTGTTCAAATTCTTTAGATGAATCTCTCATATCTAGCGCCGGTGGAAAAGAGTTATCTTTTAAGTGTTTCCAAGTAATTTTCTTTTGCATTGTTTAGAGTATGTTTTAGTTTTTTACATGTACAGTATTATTTTAGATTATCTTATGGAAGAGAAGCGAGTAGTGGAAAAACAATTGGCAGCGGTCAAATTGTTCCTGACACTCCCCACCATCGATTGGTCGTACATGACCTTAAAGGATCTTGGACTAAAACTAATCGAACTATAGTATTTACTCTGTTTGACAGTTTTAACAAAATTAAGGTAGATTTTTTTAGAATTATATAATATCTTTCTTTTTAAAAAAAAACTTTGTCTTTTAAAATAGCTATTACGACATAATTTGTCTACAGAGGCATTAAAAGGTTTTAGAAAGGATCAAACGTCGTCATCTCCTCTAGTAAACTATTTTATACTAAAAATATTTCGATATAATTAATTTGTAAACTGTAGAAAAGAGGTTCATCTGGCACAACAGCTTCATCTCCACTACCGTCGTCTTCAGCCACTACAAATACCACCAGTCCACTTTCACGAATACAGTCTGGCCTTGCGATAAATATGTTGCAGAATCTAATCGCTGAGACTGATAAAAACATTGTTGTATTTTCGGAAGATTTATCAGGAACTGTTAAAGAACAAGTTCTTCATGGAGTGGCATCATGTCAAACAGATGATGTTCTTTTTCGCAATTGGCTCAGTAATTTCCAAAACACGTATATGTAGTAAACTTTAATAATCTGTTTTGTTTTAAATAATCTTTATACAGTTGAATTATCGAATTGTCAAGTTTTACTTAAAGGATGTGAATCTCCTGGTTATGTGATTATGAGTGCAGCTAGAGCGCAAATTCTTCAGCGAATTCATCAACCTATTTGGAAAGACCGAACTTTAGTTTCTAAAACAACCTGGGTTGGCTCGTTTGAATGCATGCAGGTAAAATACTTTAAACAGTAATTTGTTATTATTGTACGTATGATATCAACAAAGTTTTTGTAGTATTATGCCACCATTGAACAAGGTTCTCTAGATAACATCCACTGGTTGTCATTAGAAAACATTGAAGAGAAAGAAAGTACTGTAATATCAAACTTGGTTGATTTGGTTGGAAGTGGCAGAGGCGTTGGCGGTGTCGTTAGCGATACGGTTGGCGTCGGCGGAATATCTGGTGAAATCATTTCTTTATAATAACCTATTTTATATAAATTATTTTACAAAGACATTTTTTTTTTTAGAAAATAACTCTGGAGTTCAATTGCAACGCATTGTTTCCCGTTGTGGATGCCAATTCTTTTATGCTTCTTACGGTGATGGTTTGGATCCAAACACTTTTGAACAAATACCACCAATTGTAAGTACTGTCACAAGACAATACTCGTCTAATTGAACAACTTTAAATTCATTTGTACAAAGATCTTTTATTTTTTTTATTCATTCATATAGCCTCCCGAAGATTCTGAAATTTGGAAACAAGATGTAGCTGTTGATTCATTTACGCTTACACATCATGATTTAAACTGCTGCACAAATTCAGTTCAGTATTCAATGTTGTTGGATATTGTCAATAATCTGTTGTTGTATGTTGAACCTGGTAAAAAAGAAGCTCTTCAGAGGCTTCAACGTCTACAATTCCAGCTTCAACTATCTAGCATAGAGGATTTAAAGAAGCCAATCCTATTACTTCAAAATAATTTAAGGTATGGTTATTACATTTCGTAAAATCTTTGCCTTTTTTTTATTAAGTATTTCATTGTAATTTTAGGCTGCTCATGTCCAGTTTGCGTCGTCTAGAGAAAGAAATTTATATGGTACAAAAATCTTTAGACGCAACTCCACACGATGAAAGTCTTTTTAAACAAATTGAATTTTTGGAAAATCAGGTGTAGATGGCTACTTTTGTAACATTATTTTGCGGAGTTTTAATACATGTATTACGCTATTTTGATAGGTTTATGATACTAAAGTACAGATTAATTCCCAAGCTGATGAATTAGCGGTCATGATTAGCTGTTTTAAAGAAAAACAGATGTTGGCAAATCGATATTTGAAAACAACAAAAAATCAACAGGTACCTCTTCGGCGTCGGATAGAAGTTTGTTTCAGATTTGCACAGTGGAGATTGACAGAAGCGGATGGACAACTTGGCATTGCTGATGTCGTTTTAAATAATTTTTTGTAAATTCGACAAATACTTGTTCATAAAATCCGATGTTTTACTAAAGAACTTGAAATTTAGATATAGCAAAGTTATGAAAGTCGACGATTCTGCAGAGCACTTGCTTGAGTTAGGCTACTTAAAAGTCTCAAATGGCCTTCCAAATCATATTTATAAAGTAATTTATTACAATTAGACACGTTGATAGTCATTAAAATTTGATAGAGACATCGCTCTTTATTTTTTTCAGGATGTGTTGCAGCCAACTGAGCTAAAAGGAAATATTCCAATTGACCGCCAGTGTGCTTTGAGGATATTTTGTAGGGAAAAAGCTCCAGTGGGTGGCATCTCCATTAAAGAGCATTTCGAAGTTAACATAGTGCCGATGACTCTCAAACTAACACACCAATTTTTTACAACAATGATGAAGTTTTGTTTTCAAGATCGAGCATCAAACTCTGGTAATTTTTAAATCCACTTTAACGACCGATTTGTTTTTATTTTTAGATTACTGTCGGTCGTTATTGTATACTGTATAATATTATCAGTTGTTAATGCTGTAGATACTGGAGTAACCGGTGGCGGTGATTGCTTAGATGATTTTGATCCTGAAACAGCCTCAGTTTCTTCATCTGGTAGTGGCAGTGGAAACCGAGCTAGCAAGAAAAAATTGCAAGCGCAAAGACGTATACAAAGTGCCGACGACGACATAGAAAAAATGAAGGTATGAGTTGATATTATAGTTAATTGTAAATGTTGTTAATTCTCACAATCATTTTATTTAAATTTAGGAACGAGCAGAAAAAAATAAGATGTTCCTGTACATAAAAATCCCTGAAGTCCCAGTTCGCGTAAGTTACAAAGGTGAAAAAGAGAAAAATATTGAAGATGTACACGACTTTGGATTAGTGGTGCCGACGCTTGAATATCATGACGTGACATGGACCTGGTTGGATTTGTTACTAGCAATGAAAAACGACAGTAAAAAAGCTTTGCTGTCACAAGTAATTAAACTTTTAAGACACAAAAAACAAATAATAACTAAATATTTCGATAGGCAATCAAGCACAAACTGCAAATTAAAAGTAGAATCTCAAGTGACGAAGATAACACATTAACTCCTCAGGAGGAAGATAAAGCACGATTATTACTGGGGAACTTGTTAACGGTAAAACAGCAATGCAATTAATTTTTTTTCTTTAAAAAACTTACTTTAATTTTTGATCTTTTACATTTAGGGAAACGTAGAGAAAAGCAAAAAACACAGTGTATTTGGAAAACTATATAAAACAGACCCAAAACCTTTTTAAGATATGCAACTCAATTTCGTAACATGTATTTTGCTCTGTAACCAATTTTTTTTAAAAATTTGAATAAAGACCTGTTTAAATTTTAAAATCGGCAATGGTTTATACGCAATTTCACTACTCTATTACTAAGCATAAATCTTAACTTTATATGATGACATTCAAATGGATTTCTCTTGTCTTAATAATGTATTATATTTTCTCTAAATGGTGAGGTAGTGTTGAAACCTTTATATTTCTTTTTAGCTTTTAAACCAGAAACAATGGTTGATCTTCCAGGATAGGCAGAAATTCCGTCAAACATAGTGTCGGTGTCAGGATGAAACCGAATTGGATCCAACGACACGTGTAAATTTGGTGGCAGATCCTCAGATGCGTAAAGATCATCATAAGACGATGTACCTCTTACTGGCACTTTATAGTAACTGATTAAGTCAGCTAGAAATGTCAGAAATATTAATATATTGTAACATAACACAATAAAAACAGATCTACCAATTGTAGAGATCTTGTGAAGTTGAGAGTTACTTATTTCATGATTAAATGTCTTCATACATCTCGTTAATATCTGTAAATAATGATCAAATTTTTGTTTTAAAAATAACAAAAGTACGTCGTTGTCATGTGCTCACGTGAAATCTTTGATTTCTATCTTTAAACTTCAGGCTGTTTACATCTTTATTTAAATCTTTACTGTCCATAAATTCAGCACATACACGTTTGACTTGTTCCTCAACATCAGTTGGGGGTTCATACGACTTGTGTGATCTTAAAAATCTGTTAAAAAATTACAACTTATAATTGTTTGCTGCCATTCAATCGAGCAAAATATGAATCATTTACCCTTTGGCTTGTAAAGAGTCTAAATATGAATCTAGTTTTTTATCTTTTGGGATGTCCTGCGGTCTACCTACTATTGCTCTAGGTACAACTTTATTCTTAGGAATCCGTACCCTGGTCCTCACAAAAACAAGGTTAGAAGCCTATCAAAACACAATCCATATTAGTCTAATACATTATAGATAAACATTAAATATTAAACTTACTGTCTTTATTTGTAAAAATGTTCTAAAGAAACTAGAAATGTTCATATTGGCCAGATGAACCATTATGAATTTCAAGTATTTTAGGCGAAACCAAAGAGATGGATAATAAACTCGAAAAAGTTAGAAAAACGTTAACCAAGCCTTGTGGTGGTCTAATGTGCTTCGTTCGTAACTGCAATGCGCATGCGACTTATTCATATCAGGCGGGAATTTCAATCTGCAGATTTAAAGTTTGAAACTGGTTTAATTGATTATAAGATACGTGTTTATGTAAACATATTTGGTTTTTGAATTACCGGTACAGTATAGGTAATAATATCGGTAAAGGCTAAATTAGTATGTAATTTCAACAATTTAGGTATCTAACCTATTGCATTTAAAAGTGTGCAAAATAATGAGTCGTTCACAAGCAAAGCAAATTAAGTCACATTTTAAAAATAAATGAGTTCAACCATGAGCGATAATTAAGCAGGTTGAATTTTAAAGGCGTTAATTCGCCCAACGTTATTCGCCCTACGTTATTCGCCCTACGTTATTCGCCCAACGTTATTCGCCCCGCGTTATTCGCCCAACGTTATTCGCCCCGCGTTTTTCGCCCAGCGTTAATCGTCCCGCGTTATTTGTCCCACGTTATTCACCCTACGTTATTCGCCCCACGTTATTCGACCCACGTTATTTGTCCCGCGTTATTCGCCCCGTGTTATTCGCCCCTCGTTATTCGCCCCGCGTTATTTGCCCTGCGTTATTCGCCCAACGTTATTCGCCCAACGTTATTCGACCCGCGTTATTCGACCCGCGTTATTCGCCCCACGTTATTCAACCCGCGTTATTCGCCCTGCGTTATTCGCCCAACGTTATTCGACCCGCGTTATTCGACCCGCGTTATTCGCCCCACGTTATTCGACCCGCGTTATTCGCCATGCGTTATTCGCCCCGCGTTATTCGCCCTACGTTATTCGCCCCATGTTATTTGTCCCACGTTATTCGACCCGCGTTATTCGTCCCACGATATTCGCCCCACGTTATTCGACCCGCGTTATTCGCCCTGCGTTATTCGCCCTACGTTATTCGTCCCGCGTTATTTGTCACACGTTATTCGCCCTACGTTATTTGTCCCACATTATTTGCCACGCGTTATGCGCCCCACGTTATTCGTCCCACATATTTAAGTAATATTGTTTACGCTTATCTGTATAGATGGCGCTACCGATTAAGATTGTCTCTCCATAATGTGCTGCTACCTAGTGGTGACTAATTAAAAATTTTCTTATAAATATTCCTGATTTAATCGTAACGACTGATCGCTATTGATTTTGTCTCTCCATAATGTGCTGCCACCTAGTGGTGACTAATTAAAAC
>JAAFCF010002710.1:6355043-6527807 GCA_013389785.1 Helicorthomorpha holstii | reverse complement strand
TTTGTCTCTCCATAATGTGCTGCCACCTAGTGGTGACTAATTAAAACTTTTCTTATTAATATTTCTGATTTAAGCGTTACGGCTGATCATTGTTGATTTTGTTTCCCTATAATGTGCTGCCACGTAGTGTTGGCTATAAAAACCTAAATGTAAAGTTGCTAAATAACGCTAAATATAATTATTTATTGTAAATTGTATATTTTAAAAAAATACCTAAATGTCAAATGTAGTCATTTTAAATCTATTTTCCCAGTTTTTAATCTGAAGTTGTCAGTTAGCACTAAGAATTCAATAATAGATTATGTAAACAATGACAGCTCATGTCAAAATGGCATAATATACTGTACATGGCAATAACTAAATTATATTTTAAAATTGTGGGTAATCAACAGGTTATTATAACTTCGTTAACTCGTTTATTGTTTAAGACAGAGTAGTATTTTTATAGTCATTAATATGACACTATAATCCTAATTTTAAGTAAATATCATATTGGTTTATCAAAATTCTGTGCTGAGATTTAGTTAGTCAGATAAATATAATTTCTCAATTGTTTAAGAATTGTTGTCTTTTATTAAAAAAAAACTCTGTATCGGCCGTGCCAATTAAAAAAAAAAAAAGCAATCTGATTTAACATTGACAACTTTTTAAAAACATTTAGAAAAGGTATATTACACATTTTTAAAACTGTTAATCAAATTCACACGGCACCTAAGTAATTTGTTTTGAATGAAAAACTGTTTTCAGATACATGTTGGAAATATCAGGAGTACTTTGAAATTTCTACCAAAATATTGAATATAAAATCGACTTATAAAAATAGCAATGGTAGTAATTAATATCGTTTCTAATATCTAACCCGGGTTACACGAGCAGCATTTCGTTGAATATTTTACGACCAAGTTACCCATGAAGATCGAACACTCGAGTGATCACTAGTGACAAGAATGTTGAGGAATGGAAAATATTTTCTGTAATAAAATACTGTACATTGAAAATACAAATATTTTGACCAAATTATACCACATTTTATTATTTTTTAAAACACGCATTTGTTATGATCAAATTTACTTCAAAGGTTCGCAACTGTAGTATCATAAGCAGCTTAAAAAGGAGTAGGGATTGTCCCGGCAAAATTGCGGTTGGTTACCGTTTTCATACAGTACAACGAGCACGCGCGCTAAATGGCAGCAACTTTACAGTAACTTTCAGTTGTTATAGTTATATACAGCATTTCCTTGATCGTTTCGATAAAAGACTTTAAAGTGAATCAAGTTTTAGTTTCAAAATGTGAACGTTCAATCGTCAACGAAGCTTTAATTCAACAGTGTTTGGTCGTCAAATGTCACAGTCAGTCAGCAATAAAACATCCCATTTGCACAAAGACCAAGAAAATTATGGTGTGATTCCGGCTACGATCCTGTGGATAAGGCAAGTGTTGAATAATACAGTTACAGTACAGTATAAGTTATTAACTTACTGTAAGTTACCGTACTAAATATTAGATTTTCAAATGAATGTGTTGACAATTTGATGTGTTAATTATATGGCTGCGGTAATGAAATTCCTGTATAAAATATTTAAGGTGCTGTGGGAATCGCACAATGAGATTTCACTTTGAGTCTGAAACCGTCTGGAATATTTTAAGATGTACTTTATCCTGTAAATTAACATTCGGTATTAATTCATTTTTTTATATACAGTCATATTCATTTACACGAATATGCAACAAGTTGATTCACAGAAGCGCTAAACTAGAATTCGTGTAATAATACAAAGAGCAAGTGCACTCGTTAACTGTCAACAACATTGTAAGGTAGTTTTATTTCTCAGTATTTTTTTCGTGTCCGAGACACTACAGATTAGTGAATCGATAACTATTGTACCATTAGTTAATTTATGGAGTTTTTAATAATTTGCTTTGAAAGGCTTGTGATTGATAATATATCCATGTTTTACTTTTGCGTTGCTCACTATGATTTGTAAGGCGTAAGTACGATTGTGTTAAGCTACGTTTTATCATTTTGCTTTTTGAGGAAAAACGTTGCCACATTTTAATTCATGCATTAATGGCCAGACATGAATTATAGTACAGTACGTATAAACATCGATTTGTCTATCACTTATCGTGTTTTTTGCGGCTAACATGAAATGGTGGTTTGATTTTACGTATAACTTTGATTTAGATTTTAGGAGTTGTATAGCTAATTTAGTGTCGAAATATTAAATACCGGTGTCATGTAAGTTTAGTGTACTATCAAACACTATAATTACTTAGCTAGTAACTTAGATATCACAATTATTTATTAAAAAGTTTAATTTGGTGACTGTAATTCAAGAAACATTCATCTGGTATCTGAAGCCTTGCATTTTAGTTAATAGAAAATATTTGTCAAGCATTTAACATTCTCTAATTGTGTGTTTTCTTCCACATATTGAATTCGGATATAAACTTGAAATTAACTTATTATTTTCTTTGGTTAAAATTTTTCTCGCTCAGCTGTACAAAGCAAATAAGTTAAAATAGTTTTAGGCTAAAATGTTTCTAGATTTAACTGTTATAAAGCCCGAACTTTATATCGTATATCAGTAGTACTGTATATCCAATCATTTGTTAATATTTTTTAACATCATACAATAAATAACATATACACGATCACTTTTTAGTGGTGATTAACTGTTTTTCACTGGCCAAATGTAAATACGACGTAATAAAACAATTATTACCGATAAATGAAAAAATTACTTTTGCTTAAACAATACGCACTTTCACCTTACCAAAATAATAAAAAGGAATCCGATATTATTGTTAACAGCTTAACGGAGTATGTATGACATTATTTGGCATTATATATACCCACTACACAGACACACACCGTTTTATCATTTCAATAGTAACTGATAAAGTTTGTGGATTAATTCTCTATTATAAACGATTCACTTAATGTAGTCCCATTTTTAGTTTTGGATAACAACTTTGGGTTTTGGGTGTGCAACTGAAAATTGAGTTTCATTTTGTCCGATTTTATAAACATTTTTAACCATTAAGACCGTAAAAAACATTCCCCATTTTTTTTCTTTTAAAAAATTTATACATACAGTATATACAGCATGCAGTATCGATTACTACCATATAAAATAATTGACGATGTTTTAAAAAGAGTGGCACAGCATTCTTATTGGACATAGCAATTGCTTGGGATTTTGTGTTGAAGTTGGAAAAAGATGCTAAATCGGTTACACATTAGCAGAGACTGTAGAGTCACACAGGGTGAGAAAATTGGAGGCTGGGAAGGGATTTATATCCGTATAATAATAGTGTTGAAGCATGTGCCACAATTCACATCCAACGCACACCACCACTTTTTAGTGCTTTCTCGTGTTTGGTATATAAATATAAAAAATCTTTTTTTGTCCAGTAAATTTTTTCTCCTGCAGTGTCATCCCGGAATTTTATTTTTATATATAAAAAACCAAAAGAACAACATGCGCACAACCTATTGTCATCAACCGTTATTACCATACAATTGTTTAAGTCATCATCTAATGGTATTTTGATCATCACTTTTTTTGTGCTGTCATGATATAACAAGTTGTCTTTTTAGTCCAATTCACGATATCCTTAACGGTGACAACGCATTATGAAAAAAAGTCGTTGCTAAACAGATGAGGCATAGCATTGGAAATGTCATCGTCCACGTACACGAAGAGCCAGATGTATCTTCTTGAATAATGCTTTTATGTTTCGAATTAGCTGCTGTGTTTCCATCTCTTTCTTCTTCAGGTGGTATTGGATCCACTGAATTGTCTGGGCAACCCATCCAAAACGGAGCTGACAGAGCAGCTACTTTGTTTTCCACACGCATACGCTTATCATCGAATTTCCAATAAGCTTTGCCTTTAAAAAAATACGTCCGACCTGTACCGAGTAAACCCCAATGAAATATAATTATTTTTAATTTATAAGGATCAATCGATTGGTTTAATTACCATCTGTCCACTGGAAGGCGGCGTCAATGTTGTATGGAACACCTTGCCACATAATCATATCTCTGGGATAATCAAGTTCGACCAACTGTTCATCCTCATCAAATCGCCAATACATTGTTCCACTAAACAAATAGGTTTTGGAATTGTGGCCCCAAACCATGGCAGCGTCGATTTTCTCAATGTCTTCTGGTAGACCCAGACGTGTTAAGGGTTTGGGATAACCTTCAACTAAATGATTGGCCTCGAAGATCCAATACTGTTTGCCTGTAACACAAACATTACGTTATTATTTTCAGTTACCATCATTCAACTTTTGACAAAAGAAATGAGAATATTACCAATAAAAAAGACAATATTCTTGTCATTTGGACGTTCGTAGATTGCATCTATGCGAGTTAAGTTGCTTGGAAGATTAAACCAGAACCGATTAATTTCAACTGGATAATTGGTTTTAAGTCCACTCTCATCTAGACGCCAGAAATACTGCAAATAAACGTAACAATTAGTTAATTTTTGCAGCGTTTACAATTAGTTTCACTTAAGAAATTGATTCTAAATGCAGGCGGTTTACTTGGTCTTTAAATATGAAGATTTCATGTCTGATAACAGAAATGGCGTCGTAGCTGGTATCACACGTGTCTGGCTTTTCTTCCATTGCCTCAGTGGGTTTGACAGTTGTTCCAGCAGTGGTGGTGGTGGTGGTGATAGGCACTTTTTTAGGCGGTCGATATGTTGTAGTTGTTGTTGTAGCAATCGTGGTAGTGGTATCGTGCTTCTTTGGGGGACGATGAGGTCTAGGTGTAGTTTTTCTGGGAATGGTAGCAGTTGTTGTGGAAGACGATGTTGGCCTAGGCTCTGGTCTACGTGGAAATGTAGGCTTGAGAGGTGCCCAAGGACGATCTTCTCGAGCTCCTGAAGTATCAAAAATCATTTTCACAAGTTAAAATAAGTTAACTTTAATGTCTCGTAAAACAACTTATTAGCTAGAATTATATTGGTTATTTAATTACAGCAATGCTAAATACGTTGCAGATTAATGATTGCCGTTTCTAAATTTAAAAATAATTTTTGGGCTGTGCTGGTGTTTTTAGTTTTGCTGTTTACTTTACTGAAAATATTTTAACTTTAAGAATAACAGTACTAATTTAACGCGTTAAGTAATTTAAGCCAAATGTCATTATATTTGATTAATATTTACGGTTAAGCATTTATCACTCTACACTTGATTTTTTTTATAAACGTAAAAAATCATCATGAGAGAAAATTATTCCACGAAAAGTTTGCCTAATGAAATCAAATATCTCTTTATAATTTTTTAAAACTTAGCATATTAAAGTGTTTACATCTGAATTTCTTTTCATGAAAAAATGTACTTTTATCCTTAAATTTTACGTTTTGGTGTAACTCATTTCTTGGAAATTGGAATCACTCATTAGTCTTTTACACAAGAAAACTTTTTTTGGGTCAGTTTTTGAAGTAAAAATTAATCTGATGGAGAGAAATAAAAGCCAACAAGGAAAGGGGTAGATATTATATGGTGATGACTCCCATACTGTAATAATACAACTCACTTTTTTTAAGTAATCGAGTACAGTCGCTGATTGTTATTCGGTCGTTCCCCTAAATAAACATTTTCGATTTTTTTTTCTAAGTTTTTTTTTTCGATTGCAATGGCGACATATGACCGACGAAAAATTTAATTAAACCAGTAGATAGTCCACCATACTGTATACAGCATTCTTTTCTATCTGCGCAATCTCATTTTTTCTGATCTTGTGCAAACGATACCGAACTAATATTAACTGGCGTGTGTTTGCTTGACCGAGATTCAAACTCCAAGTCAATACAACAGCACCTGTATGCGATTGCAACTATTAATTAAACTTAAGGCATTTACATCTAAATAAACAGTAAAGTCATCTCATTTATTAGCTTTGCAAATTAAACTGAACTTTATTAATTTAGTTTTAGATGACATATAAAGTATTGAATGCAATACATGACATTAAAGTGTAAGCTTGTAAGGTAAAAAGTATTTGACGATGCCATTTAACTTTTTTAAGATTCAGTTAGGCGTCAAGAAAAGAAAGAAAGAAACTGTGTTGAGTTTATTTTAAGGACATGACTCCACCCTTACCAATTCCATCCCCCTATTTTACTAACAACAACACGGAAGTTCTGCTTTGCATCTTCTTCAGTATCTGACATCTCAAAGAACACAGAAAGTGTCTCATGAAATAAAATTAAAATATTTGACCGAATGAACTAATTATAAATAAAAATTACTTGCAGTTTAAAAACTGATGCTCAGTGTGATTTAGAATGAAAATAACACGTAGCTACTGAGTTATTAATTGTTTTTACTGAGTTACAAATGTTATTTGTCACTAGACAGGGGCGTAATTGAAAGTGCAAGTCTTACCATATTGTTGTTGGATTCCCATCCTGTCGTCGTAGGGCAACTTGTAATCTTTCTTCAGTCCTTGGTAATAGGGAAACATGAGTGCTTCAGGTACAGACGAATGGGATAGTCCAAGGCTGTGGCCAAACTCGTGGGCGGCCACTGACAGTAAACTCACACCTACGAGTATTAAAAGAGATAAATTAAGCACATGTTTAATGTATAACATCTTTCATTTTGTATGTTTTAAAGTTTGGTTTGGAAATTAAGACTATGGCAAATAACCTTAACCTTTTGCATGTTGACCTAATACAGGTCGGCATGACGTACTGTACAACCAGATAAAAATAATATAAATACTTGTTAAAACAGCACTTAATACACCAACGCTTGGTGCGTTACAAACATCATTTTGATAAAAAAAACTAGATGTTACAGCAACATCAATAATTGATAGTTGTTACTGTGGCACTGTGTGTATCCATTGCCAGATATATATTTTAAATTAAATAACCAAAATTGTTTAGTTTTTATTGCTAAATTACTAAAGTGAATGTAAGTTTAGGTACTGTAGCATAACATCAGGCAACTGATAAAAAAATGTGATGCATCTGTTTGGTACCATTACCAGTTTTAACATGTGGTTAATTTGCTTATGAATACAGCACAGCATGTTACATTTTATGATTTTATTGTTTAACTTTAAGTAAAATTATTTTAGTTTACAGAGTGTCTATGAAATATTTACAGCACAATGCTTTTTTTTTTAGTTTGATTTATTTTTTAGAAGTCATTGTATTTGAGTTTCCATAAATGGCATTATTTGATTAGTGCTTTGGGAATTTTTTTTTGTTTTGTCTTGAATTTTTTATATTATTTGAAAGTGAGTAAAAACAAACTAAACTGGTCTTTTGTGTATTTAGTGAAAACAAAACCAACAAATTCACTTTTTCTCTACATTTTTTTATTTTTAGTATGCTTTCAAAGCATTTCTTTAATCCAGTCCGACTTATTTTGCTGAAAGATTTTCTTAAAAGAATTTCTCAACTAGGAGAGTGGATCCTATTATATGGGACCAAATATTTTTAAAGGCAATTCGTTGAGTTAACAACTTTAAAATCGCATGTAGAGTGTAATTTTGATAATACGAGTTCAATGTCGTAGTTTTGGTGACAACTTTATTAAACAAGATCTAAACTAACTTATAAGTAAATATTTATTTACAATTACAACCCAGTATTAGTGTCTTTTAAGAGCTTTTAAGTTAATACGCTAGCGTCTCAGCTAAATGACGTGCTAATAACGTCATCGATGTGGTTCATATTGTGACAAAACCACACGATAAACTGGTATAACTTCTATAGTTAGATTCAGTTGATGTTTACACGATTTTCGGGACTCGATTGGATATTTTAGTACCAAGAAAAACTGAAAAAAGCTGTGTGGTTGGTGTTTTGTTATAACAGCTTCTAAGCTTCTATCTGGTTAATGGAAATCGACTTTTAATTTACTATTATGTTGAAAGATACATTGATAGGGTGAAGTAACGTTCTAGTGTGCATTACAAATATTTGTTTAAACTGGTTAAAATTTATAGCTTTCCTTTGTTTTCTTTTACCAAGATGCGTCAGTGTATCAGTTGGCAATCGACATAAACATTTCTAAAGTTAGATGAAACACTCGAGATTGTATTTGTAATTGTGTGTATTTTTTCAGTGCAACGATCATTGTTGACGTTTGGGCTTAAACCGAATATGTTAGGTATACGGTATTCTGTAAGCTGTTCCTGTAGGTGTATGTTTTTATACTTGTCAGTAGTCATTGATGACGCTTTAGATAAAAAGACTTGTTACTTTAGCAACTGATTCTTGTAGCTTAATTGAAGGTCGAGAGTCTAAATAGAACCGATTTGTTCGATTGATTCTTTAATAATTTTCTTTAATTTCATTGATGTTTCTGAATAGTTTGGTTAGTGTGCTTATTTCGTTTTTTCTGAGATGTTACATTTTTGAAAGCGTAGTTGAATGGATTGTCTGTTTAATTAGTTAATAATTTAAAGGTATAAATTTACCTTCATCGTTGGTTTCGTAGCCTGAAATCCATTTTTCTTCGTCGTCAAAGTGAGTATCTCCACCCCGTCCTTCTCCTGGGAAGAAGGCGTGGGCTAGCACTGCACCTGGCCCATCAAAGGGGTAGCCGTCTCCATGGTAACGACGGTAGAAAGATACTACAATATCCGCATCATCTCCTTGTACTTCGGTGAAAGTCAGCTTGGATGCCTCACTCCATATTCGGAACGCCCGGGACAGCTCTTGTCTCACAACGTCCTTAGAGAGGGATGTGGTATATGTCAACACACTGCATATGCATCATCGGCCCACATGTTAAAGAAAGAAAAGAAAATAAACAAAATGACAAAATAGTTTTTGAGAAAAAACAAAAATTAACTGTAGAGAAAGCAGGTGCTTTTTTTTGAGAGCGAAATGAAACATCTTTTTTTAAGCTGCTTTTCAGAATGTTTGATACAATCATTATAACAAATACAATACGAACACTGTATTTAAAATGCAAGTTATGTTTAGATGTAAATTTTTCATTTAATGATTATTTAGGATTTTTATGTCACAGTACATTTTGGTAGTTTAGTTAACTTAGTTTTAGTTACGGCTAAGCTCGTTGGAATTTTAAGACGTTTTCCTAGTATTGGGGAAGCATTCGTACACAGTTGTGCAACAAATTTCAAACTTTCGTTATAGAAGGAGTGTCTTAACTAAATTATCTCATGGATTACCATAGTACACTAAAAGTCTCAAGCTGTTAGAGAAACTAGTTATCGAATTAAAAATTTTGATCGTTGACATTTGCAACCGTCATGAATTAACCATATTACTGCATGTCATACTTTTGTTGTCAGTTTAATGCATAACTCAGGACTATATTTCCAATTCAATATTTGCTAAAATAATGCAATCGCCAAGTTTAGAAAGTTAGGTGCTTAATGTAGAAAATTTGAAATTACTATAATGCCAGTATTTGATTGAAAGTATTAAGGTGTAATATTCCGAGTATTACCACACCTTACCTAACCTTTTTTCATATTTTGAGAAAAGGACATATAAATGACTTAGTTAGTCAGGGACTTCACTTGAAGAGTTGTAGAAATGAGGTTTGCATATGAAACGTCTTTTATTTTATGACGACAACATCTACATTCTAAGATAGGTATTCTATTTAAATGACAATTGTTATTTATAAATTCGTGTGAGACAACAGAACAGGAAGTTGAGATGTCTTATGTCACGTTTTATTTTTATAATAATTTTACAGTGTTTTATAAATTATTGTTACTATTTAGCTGAAGCCGACGTCAAATTTTAAAATAAGTTGAAGTACTGCTAGCTACTTGTATTTACTTAATTCTATTCTTTAAAGTTGCTAGACTTCTTAATTCTTAAAAGTTAGACTTGTGATTGATAGAACAAGATAGTGAATTTGGACAGGAACCACGTGGCCTCATCCGTTTTTTTTTACCGCTGCATGACTTTATAAGTGTGCATAGCTCATAAAGAAAGTTGAAAACATCAAAATCGTTTTAAAGCCACAAATAGAGATAGCAGGAAACTCTTTTAAATTAAGCTTCTGACTTTGAGGATATGACACTTGAGACTTGAAATTACTCTTTTCAAGTGTTTTCCGTAGCATTCCTGAAGCATTGACCATTTTGTGGTGCGGCAGTCTAATCACATTTTTTTTAAGTTTTAGACAATGTAATTACATGGCATTAAGCTGTTATAAATTTATTTATATTTTATTTTGGTCGTTCAAATTGGTAGACGTCATTGGTTTCGTTCTAAATAGTCGTGTTATTAATGCATTGATTTATGTAAATAAATCTGTTTGATTAATTACACACTTTTCATTTTTTGTTATTATGGGTTTGAAGTATATCAGTCATTTGATGCTGTTTTTAAAAAATGAAAAGAAAATAGATTGTGAAAAGGAATTCTTCATGTCAAATAGTTTATCTATAATATTTTAATTCGATCTTATACTGCAGTGTAAAATTTGTACAGTGCTGTATAATGATTATTTGAATTTCGATTCTGGTTTATTTCATTTTGAGCGTCCAGTTCAACGTCCTGTTTGAAATCTTCCTAACAAATTTTACACGAGTTTTCAATTATACGTTATTTCTGTTACTAGGATTGATTGTCAGTGTACAATATTATGGTCGGCTTTATATATAAGAAATTATCTATTAGGCAAAAAGAATGAGGGTTAATTACGAATGTTAAAAAGCGGAATTTTAATAACTAAATTTGGCTTTAAGGATTCAAAACGTGATGAACCTACTGTATACCAGTATTGGAGTTCTTTATTTGTGATTTGAACGACGAAATTATCCATTTCCGACATTGGTTTCTAGAAGAATTATTGAATAATGTTTTTGATTTATTTGGGTCTTGCGAAGCTGCTGTTTTTATGATATACTACTCAATTATACTGTAATTAATTTGAGACTGTTTCAAATCATTTAATTTTATTAACTTTGAAAACCATGTTTACTTTGTTTCATACGTCAAATTGGTCAATTAAAATAGACGAAATCCATTTCTACTAAGCTATAATTCAGTTTATGTGAGGTATTAGTTGATCTTTGTGGCCAGGAAATGGCTCAGCAGGGGTTAAAGAAGGGAGGTACGTGTTAAAGAGCACTTGCTAGTTGGGACCTTTCCAGTTACTGTTTCGTTGCACATATGAAACATTACAATCATTTCCATAGTCAGCGTTGTTATTATGTTATATTGTAGAGTTGTTGTCTACCCAACCACTACTGCACCACTGGAAGAAGATTTTAATTTAAAAAAAAAAAAAATGTTGGCAAACACACAGAGCAACAACCTCGACCCTTTCAATACTGTACATGCAATTATGAAATATAAATTACAATGCATGAAAAAAAAAGGAAAATAAAAGAAATAACTCATTTGCAAGGGAAAACTGAACAATTGCGGTTCAGTCGATCTATAAACGATAATTCATTTGTCAAATTTGCATGTCACATTGAGTGAGTGTTTAACAATTGCCTGTTTTTCGTTAATAACTTAGAAAGAAATGTTTAAGAGAACCGGAAATTAGTTCAAATTGTAAACGAAAGTGGAGGGAGGGACCACAACCCTTTTTATTTCATAGGTTTCTTCTTGTTACTCCAATTTACATCTCAATCCAGCTGTATCCATGCATAGGCAGCTCCTAACCACCTGGGAAAATATAAGTGTAAGAGAACCCTCTCAAAGTAATACCGAACTTTGTTAATTGTATGTAACTTTTTACCCAAACTATTTTTTTTGCATGTTTATAAAGTCGGCCATTTTTTAATTAAGTAATGTTTTACAATTCGCGTAATTGATATTATTTTTATATTACACTTGGTTTTTACTTGCTCTAAAAATCTATACAGAGTGGTGTATTAGAACATAACCAAATTTCAAAATTAATAATTGAAAAAAACAAATGGACTATTTCTGGATTATTTTTTGAAATTTACAATTGTAATAATTATCCGACTTGCTGCTCGAAGAAATTGCATTAAGCGAGTTTTACTGTATTTGAAAGATTTAAAGTTTAAAACGACAAGTAATGTAGATTATTAAATGTTAACGGGCAATTTTATATGTAAATATAGTAGCTATTTGTAGTTATGCAGTAATTTGAGCAAAAATATTTAATGATACTATAAATATTCTGTAATCGACAATAAATTATTGTTCATTGTATTTTTTCGTTTGCTTCTAGTACATCATATATGTATTTTATTTTTAAAGCATAATGCTATTTTATAATTGTATAAAGAAAAACCTAAATAGAAAAAATAAAATAATACTTGGTTGGCAGGTGCAATATAGTTCAACAACATATTGGACATATAATGGTACACACCACGCCCACTTATACCACAGTAATACAACAACATATTAACGAAAACATTTGTAGCTCATTTTGATTTATACAACGTCTCGTAATGAACAAACCTTTCCCCTTAATTGAACAAGAATTGCATAGACAGCAACAACAGATGGACATTCAGAATGCTGGAACGTCACATCTCTTCTATATCTCACTGCACATTGTCGTTTCCCAATCGACAGTAATACCAGATGGTATGTAATGTCGATGACATACTTAATACTCAGACAAAAAAAAAAAACTTTAAAAGCCAAATATGCTATGAATATTTACCAATGCAACCACCTGAATGGGAAATTTTGAAGTGGACCAACATGCAGTATGCAAAAGAATGGAACACAGAAAGAGGAGGGAAAATATTAAATAACAATATGGATTTTAAACAAAATTTTAAACTTTGTTGGTTGTGAAACATATGAACACATTTTGAGTCATATTAAATATTCACTATTGTTATTTGTTTAAGTTCGACAAAAGTGATATCGTCGTCTATGTTGTTTGTATATCGTACTGCACTGGGGTAAAAATATGTATTTGACCCATTCTTTCTCTTTCCTTTGCCCTGTAGTGTCTTCGACCCATCACTTCTTCCTGTATATTCTTTTAGTGAGGGGTTGGCGACGAAAAAGAATTGTTTATTTTGCATTTTGCTATTGTTTGGTCTTTTGGGGATCCTTATTTTGTGCAAATTTAGCGATTTCCTCTCTCAGGCTCTGCATATTTAAAAAGTCATATTATAAATATACAACGGAGAATCTTAAACTGATAATAAAAACGTCAGTTACATCACCTATCTTCTTTTTTACCCAAACTTTGACCTCTATTACATTTTGACGAATAGAGATGGCCTCGAAAGTTGAAGGGCCTTAATAAAATAGTGAAATGTTTGGCATATTTGTAGTGCAGTTGTATTTACACAACTTGACAAGCTGTATATTTTAGACAACTTATTATATAACAGCATTTACTAGTTATTAGTGCAATTATTGGTCCAGCTTAATTATTCTTTTTGTGTCGAAAAATATTTTGTAACGTAAAAATGAATATAGTGCCAGTACAGTATTCCGGTTACTAACAAACACTGCATTAATGATATAACATGCCGTTTATAGTAATTTTTAACTTGCATTTATTTTGTAATAATTTTTCAGAAGCACTTTTTAAAAGGTTTTAATAAATATTAGAAAAATATGACCTAGCTAATTAAAGCCATTAGCGTGCTGTCTAAATTTATGTCGTTGGATGAAAGATGTTTATCATAACCGTTATTTATTTTAATGTAAGAGTGTTGTTGGTTTAATAATGAGTGAAGAGGGAGTTGTAGGCCCATTGTACAAAAAGTAGTTCACTATTAAGCAAAGTGATTTCGAATTGCATGGTTTTCGGCATTCACTCTAGTTTTGAGAATGCCATAATGGACGCTGCCAAAGATTTACTTGTTTATTTATATTATTCAGATAACATCCAGGGAACATTGCATAAATACTAAATTTTAGAGATTTCAGTCGTTGCCATTGTTCGTCATGTTTTTTAAACAATATTTTCTGACCTGATTTACACGCTTAAAGATACATCAGTTTCACAATATCTAAATTAAAATTTTGTTTGAATATAACAGATATTATAAATTTCAAATGTAGGATTAGAACTGTACAATAAATCATTTTGGCAGATTTTTATATACAGTACTGTATAATTGCATAACTAATCTTCTTTTATTTTACAATTGTACATTTAACAACGCATATAACAAATGGAAATTAATATGTTAAGTTGTTTTAGCCATAATGTTTAAATCTTGAACTAATAACCTTGTGTCATAATTTAACTATTTAATTTGAGATTTTTTGGTAACGTATTTTAATTCTATTATATGAGATATAATTGTAAGTTATATACTTTTTTCAATTCTTTCATCTTGTAGGATTGTCACTATCACAAAAACTCGTAAATGTACACTGTGAAAGTGCAGGATTCTATTTTTCTTATTTATTGACATTTGAAGTTGAAAAGTTTAACAGTGAAGTGATAGTATAATATTATATAGTATAGGATTTGCCCAGGACAGGAGGTTGATTTTCAGTTTGCATCAAAAGTAAATGTTATACTATAGTTGGAAGTTACAGCGCTTATGATTATACAAAATAATCCACTGTTTTGAAGAAAACAATAAAACGACTGCATCTAATTTTTCATGTATTATTTATTTATTATGGGCGAGGTTGTGGTCTCCAACACATACACTCACCTGTTTTATACGTTTCTGAAATTGTGAGTGAGCAGCAATTCGTTATAAATGTGTGTGTATAGACTGGAGGGGGGAAGGGAGAACAAAGGCCAATCGGAAGTGACCGCTGAGACACTGCAGTGCATGTGAGTCATCAACCGGTAGCCAGACACTTTATTTTTTATCAAATTTATTCAGACAAAATAACAGTAAACTTTTAAAAAGTCTGTTTTGCTCGCACAAGGAGTACAAATATAATATTGTATTTGAAAGCAATTTGAATTTCCTTATGTTGAGACATTTCTTCAGCCTTAACTAAGTCTTACGATGAAGTTGAAGGATGTTATACTATAGTTGTATATTGGAAATTGGTGCGTGTTGTAGTTAAAAATAGTTTTACTTGTAAACACTATAGTTTCCACTAGTCTGCGCTATAAGAGGGGGTTGCTTAATGGATGCCATTGCATTTAGCACATCTGTTCTAAGTTAGCGCGTGTGTTTTTCAACTATTGAACGCCGCGAGGAAACCCCCTGGTGGTCACCGATAAAAATAAGAGCAAAGAAATACACATCATTATAATGAGAAAAAATTACTGTAGTTAAAAATGTTTGTAAAAAAATATTGAAGGATTATTATAAGTGTGAGTTGGGAATTGTAGGGGGTGGAAAGTGATGTGTGAAAGGGTTACCGGAAGCGGATGATAAGTTGTTACAGTTAACACCTTTACTTTTGACTGAAATGTAGGTTTATAGAAGGCTTTTGTTTGGAATAAACGTATCGAAATAAGCCCAGTTGTCAAAAATGAAATCGCTACAGATAAACTTGTTGCTTATGCTGAGTTTGAAAATAACCACAACACGTGTGTGTATATTAATAGGCTTTTTCGATCTTCCAACGCTTTTTAAATATCATATTTTTTGAGTTTTTAAGGGGCTGAAACGTCTATTTGATTATTTCCATACATAATATTACTAGAATTTTATTAAGTTAGTTTCTTGGTGTAAATAATTGGGATTTCTTAATATTAATGTAGTGATTAAATACAGAATACGGTATAGACCATATGGTTTATGATAGTAGTTTTCCAGTGTATAACCGTTGGTTTTTTATATATTTTTTTAAGTTTTAAATAATAGAAAGCATAAAATGTAATTTTTTCTTTTATCTTAAATTGACATTTTCAAAATCTTTACTCTTACAACCTCAATTTTTATTAATTTTTTAGCTGTTGTTTTGTTATTAACACTGGTAAAAAGTGACTATAAAAATCATTCATTAGAGACGTATTTAAATGTCAAGTCGAAAATGGTGGTGTTGTTCATGGTTGATGAATTCTTTTGAAATGTTAGAAACTCAAAAGTAATATAATATACGAAACTGCTGGACAGTTTGCATGTTTTGAAACCACTTTATTACCATCGTATTTTATACTGTGGGCTGATACGTTTATTAATATAAACATTCATGTTTCAATGCTTTGTTTGTTTTTATTTTAAGTTAACGCAAGTTCAATTTTTCAAGTGGCCGCTGAAGGCTATTTTAAAAAAATCGACTAAAAGATGTCTATGGTTAACTATAAATATTAAACATTTAATGTTTATCCAAGTTTCAAATTCCATTAAAACTTATGGTGGAATAACTATTACCATAAAATATACAATACAAATTGTTGGCTCAAATCCCATGGTGTGCTAAACTTTTTTGTTTTTTGTTAAATATTTAAAATTTTGAAAATTAAAAATATTTACATAGTTAATAATTAAATTTATTTTAAGACATCGAACAGTGGAATAGCGACTAAATTGAATAAATTACAATAAAATACTAATTATTGTATCACACTAACATACTAATTTAGATTTTCAGTATACCAATTTGGTTTCCTGGAAACTACTTTACATTTAGCGTTTGACATTTTTAATTTTATGAAGATAAATTTGAATTAAAAAAGTAAATTTCACCATTTGATGTCTGCTGACAACAAATCAAATCAATTTTACAAAGACTGAAATAAACAGTAAATTTTACTGCGTAGATGCATATTAGACTATCAAATCCCACTGCAAAGCTTAGGTTTACATGGAATAACCGGTGACTATTACATTTTCTTTTCCATCCTCGAGTTCTGTTTTCTTCATTAATTTTGATGAGAATTGGCCACGATGATTGGTCCTGTATACGTCACTCACTCACGGAGGTTGTGATGATTTAACTTAGGTGTGGACATCACAGCCCGGCTGAGTGAGTTTAGTATAGAACAGGACTTCCACAGGGCATTGGTCAGTTGTCCGTTAAATACGATACTTTAAAAGCACTATAACTTAAATAAATGAAAAGAAACTAGTGAAGGTTTGACATAAGAATTCCTTTTGAATGAATATGACCACCAAAGAATATGTGCTGAAGCTCATAAGTTATAATACAGTACCCATATTTCATTGCAGCTTCCTCTTCAGTATGTTGGAAACCGACAAAAAAAAGTGTTGAAGTCATGTTTGAGGAAAAGGAAAAAAAAATGTAGGAGAACCACACAGGCACAGGACGTAGTGCATTGCGTGTGTTTGAGCTCTCGACTGCCAGGGGAAGTAAAACTGTAAAAGTAGCGTGTGGTGTGGCTGCAGGACTGTGTGTGTTGTTGCTGTGGCCGTCATAAAAGGAGGAGTGTTAAATAAGGGAGGAGTCAGTTAGAATTACGAGTGAGGAGTGAGGACAGCCACAGCCCATTTCCGGTCTGATGTTAGTTATCCCTCTCTCAGTATCACACTTCCAGATGTTTACTCCCCTAAGAGGAACCAAGAGCACGTGTACAGTTGAAATTCATGTGAGAGGTGTGATTTACTCTCAGATATGTTTACAGGGGCTTCCAATTCCCCCTACCCATCCATCTCACCCTTATCCTCTTTGCATCGTCTGTAACTCTGGTTAAGGATTTTTTTTTAAAATTATTGAAATGAGTTATTATTCCTTTCTTGGATATTAGATAAATAGTATGAGGTTTTTAGATTAGTTTTAATATTTGTTAAAAATCTGGGTGGCTAATTATGTTACTTTTCAATCTATACTGTGTTTTCACCGTTTCCAATGGTATCAAAAGTCATAATATACAGTAACTTAACAATCATAATTCAAATATGAATTAACATGTCAAATGGTAATGTACCCCTTTGGAGAGAACCAGGAACGTCATACTGAGTTAACTTTGAACTTCATTATTTATTATACACATACCCTATTGTTTGAGTTTAAATTTCAAATGTAAAAAATATTGTGATTACATTTAATTTTAAATCCATGCTGTACCGGTATGTCGAATTCCGTGCCTTTTTTTAAAGTTGGATATTGTCATGGCTATTTGTTAGCTGCATTAATACACATGGCATCAATTAGACATGTAAGTTATTAATTATCGGCATTGTAGGGCGAACATTCCACATTTTATGGTACACATTGTACAGTACAGAATGTATAATTTATTATTAAAATGCTTTAGTTATTTTTTATTTAGCATTTTTGTTCCTCATGGACGTTGTCGCCATCTATGAGTTGAGCATTGAACTTTTTTTAAAGGTTTTTTTTTCTCAACAATTATTGGATTCCATTTTTAATAGTGCAAAAGATCGATTGGAAATCCATTGGGATTTGCTATGAGCACCATAGAAACTAGCATCAGAAATCTAGTTTATACCATAACAGTAAAAACAATTTTCCTCATGCTTACTGGAACTTGTTAACTAAACTAAGTTATTAACTAATTATGTGACTTGCGTTTTTAAGCTGTTAGAAAATGGTTAATTTATCAAATGGTTTGACAGACACCACCAAGTCCAAAATACAGTTTTAATAAATAAAACATATATACTAGAATACTAGTTACTGTATTAGTAACTACATTAGTTTCTGGTTGTAAAGCTAAAATTTCTTTAAAATATTAAGTTTTGTTATTTAAAACCCCAACTTATGCCACTAAAATGCCAATTTTACTGACGTGATATCAAAATGAGTTGATTTTCAGTTTGTTTGGTGGGGCAATTTTAGGGTTGGATTTACTATACAACTGTCACAATTTTACATACGGTATATACTCATATTTCTTTGGAAAAATTCTCAAATATCTAATTCTATAACTGATGTTGTATTGATGTGTTTCTTTTGAGAGCTGCTGTGGTGGGATGACACAGGTGCCACGGTTTCTATGTCATAAATGTATCATGCACGTCAAAGTTTTTCTCTTTTTACGGTTTTTTTAATTCATGATTCATTGATTCACATTGATGTATAATAAAAGCAGAGAGTGAAAGTTTCTTTTTTTTGTTGAAAAATAAATCAATAAACACAGTATAAATTCATTAAGGAATATTGGCGGGCGCCATAGCACTATTCGCGCATGTGAAAATAAATCCATATAGCCATATTCATGCACACTCACACACGTGTATAAACTTTTTTCCTAGCTGTAACTTATCAACACGGCTGCTATCATAAACCCCTTCAAGCTAATTTTATACGTTTAGGTTAGGCGCCAATATTATGTGTGTGAGATAGAAAGACTTACATATTTGAATTGATTAAACAGACCGACCAATAGTTGGCTAATAAAAATAGAAACGAGACCTCCACAGCGACCATAAGGGTGGCTTAACTATCATTCGCGTGTTTGTCATTTCAAGTGATGGGGTACAGCATTATCGTATACCGGTTCACAATGAATAGCTTATCTAATACTGTACAATGTTTTTCTGATAAATGTACACACAAAACATTTTCTTAAAAGATATACTGTATATACATATTTCTTAAAAGGTTACAGTACAGTATGTACTACATCTGCTTTTTCTTTTACTTAGCAGCACTTTTGCAACTAATTTTTAGACTTCTAAGTGCCTTACAACTTTTTTTTTTTATATAGAATCGGTATGATATAAAAATAAATCATTCTTATAATTATAATGTATGTCTTTTAAGACCTGAACAAGTCATTAGTTACGCCAGATTTTTTAAACTAAATTATTATGTTGACATTTGCCAAATAGTTTTGATGAATGTATGCGTTCATGGAATTATTCTCTAAATATTTTGCCATCAGTGATGAAAAAGATTCAGTAGTTGCTAAATGTCGTTACAAAAGCGAGTTTATTTTTCTAAACTAATTTTTACTAGCGAACTAATCTATCTTAATGTTGTAATGAAAAATTTAGGATAAAAATTAATGGCATTGAATCTCTAGTGACATAAAAGAAACAAAATATTTAAATAAAATAAGTTAAATAAGTTTGTACAGTGGATTATAGAAATCCGACTTTTTACAGCTTATTACAGTATTTAACTAATATAATTTAGTTATTTTACGCCCTATGTAATTAATTGGATATCGTATACTTATCTCGGTACAGGTTAATGACTTTTATAACCAAGAATGGCTAAACGTTAATAACATAATGTGAAATCGATAGAAGTAACTTATAAAAGTACAGTAAGGTTGATGGTTCGTATTATTGTTTGGAAATTGGATGGTAAATTTTTAGTATACTGTACTTGTCGTTATTATTTCAACACTGAGCTAAATGCGAAAATCCAGTGAAAAGCTAACAGATGTTTATTTTGCTTTACTTCACACATTTGGACCCTAACAGCCAAATTCAACGCTACATTTCTTAGACGTAAAAAGATTTTTCTCGTCGGTTTGTCTTGGTGTTTAGACCTTACAGTAAGGGTAAATTAGAAGGAAACATCAGTCATTTTTTTTGTGTGTGGGAGGGGAATGGAGGGTATGTACAGTATGTTTAGGTAAAAAGGCACCCTTACTCTTTTACTCCTGTTTTTGTTTACAATTCACGTTTTCCCATTGTATTTGGATAAGATGTGATTAAATAAAACTTTTGCATGACTATGTTTTTTGGTATTTTTACTACATATTCAGTTAAGTCGTTAAAGGAAAAAATGTATTATGAAAAGCTATATTTTCCTGGACGTATGGTTTCAACGGAAATGACAACATTAACAAAAAGTTAAAGCGGAGATGCGATTTTCGCAAAATAATAACTTTGCAGTTGGTGCAATAAATACAAGTGTGCAGTAAGTGTGAGTGCACAATAAAATTATTTTAAACAGTAAGGGTGTGGGGAAAATCAGTGCTTAAATCAATTTATGGATCAATTTTACTATTGACCGGCCCATAGAAAATATCGTGAGACCTGTTTGAGTCACTAGTGGTAATGGTGAAGTTCATTTGCCAAGAATAGCTACAACTTAGTAGACTGGGTAAATTGCCAAATCCTTCCACAGGTGGTATTTCATTTTCATAAAAAACCATGTTCTCATTTGAATGCCAAGAATATTTTTTAAACTGTGAATTCATGGAATTAATGCGGTTAATGTTTTTTTTTCTCGACGACGGTTGGTTGTACTTGTATGCGAATTATGGTTAATTTTTCTGTAACGTAACATTGAAGCTGTCGCCAGTTTAGGCGTTGGCAACATGGCAAGATTTTTGACATTGTCCTCTTGGCATTAGCTATTAGGTGTAACTGATGTTTTTATAAACTATAAATATAAAACTGCATGACAAAATCTGTGTTTTGTAACTGTTTACTGGGTATACTGTGTAATGGTATGCAATAGCTTTTTAATTTTTTTTTTCCAAGAATGAAAATAAAAATAATGGAAAAGAAAAACGAGGACGAACCAGGGTATCCGGCGGATATTTTGCATCCTGCCATGAGAAAATGTATATAAGCTCACGGATAAACGCGATACAAGTCGCTTTGTAAAAAGATTTGCTGTAGTTCCGGTCAGTTATTGATACAATCGCTTATAAGGGCTGATGTGTAAGTTGTAGTAGTTTAGGGAAGTCTGAAGTACAACTTAACTTCAGTCAAAACACATTACTTTATTTAAGGTCAAATAACTTTTGGATTTAAAAGAAAAACAACTGAAGCTAATTAACTAAAATTAAGCTTGTATGACTATTAACTTAAAGTGATTACTGTAATCTACTTCAATCTACTCATTTGCTGCAAGTAATATTGTGTAAATTTGCCATGCAAAATTTATAATTTCTGTATTTTATAAATTAATAGCAACCTAGAAACATCACTTTGATTTTCTTTATGGTATTGTGAGTTCAACAGGTGTTGGTTAGGACACCTACTATTGTGCAAAAAATTAATGCTCTCTTATTAATCTTTTGGATTGGGTTACAGTGCCATTCACTTGACAACTTGTAATTGGAAACCAAATTAATTTGAAAGAAAGAGCTGAAATTTTATACATTATGTTATGAGATTGATAAAGTAATTTTTGAACTGACCTCCAGGTGAGATCTGTCTTGGGCCATTTGACACCTTGAAGCGCGTATCGCTTAAATCGATGTGATCGATGGATGTTGGATGAGTTAAGAGCAGATGGTGGAAATACGTCTGGATTTCCACAACGTTTTCTTTTAACCAAACTCAGCGTTTCTGCGTCTAAATCTCCGGTCACTGGTATATTAGCAAAATGTTGCATAGTTCGTATTGCTTCTTTCAGCTGTTCCTCTGTCCTTAGATTACCAGTTTCTAGATCAGACATTGGTAGATAACCGTACTTTGTTAGGAAAGCCTAGAAAAACAACCACAAAAGATTATTAACATTAAAAATATCCATTGCAATTATAAAATAATAAGTTTATATTGTTTAATTTTGCTGTTGAATTTCTTAATTCAACATACTGTAAATGTAAAAATCTTAATTGATATTAATGAAATTGAGATGGGTGTTGTTGAAAGTCAAAACTGAATGATGAAGTTATTACGAAATTGTTCTTATGGTTTTTTTTTTAAGTATAATTTGATAGTTACTTGCCTCTTTGAGTTACGAAAGTTTAAGAGAAAAACGACCTACAGTATGAGTAACTTATTGTATGCTAAAATGCATTTGGTCGTCTGCTAGCAATGATCTGTCTTTTTTAATTTTAAAAATCAATTACAATGTCCCTTATTGACTTAAGCACCAAGTCTTAATTAAACATAATCCTACAATATCCATTAGTGTACATCGGTCAATATTTAATTAGACTATCAAAGGAAATTTCATTCGTGGCTGTTTTAATGAATTTTGAGCGTTCACCTACAAGTGTTTTGCAAACATTGAAACTGTTGCATCACCGAAGAAGAAAAAAATCAATGTTTGTAAGACATTGTTAAAGTTTGTATGTGTTTAATGCATGTTTGCAATTGCAGCACAGCGTTAGTCGTATTAATATATTATGTTGATATTTTTGATTGTTTTCTAGATGAACAAATTTCTAAGTTAACATTTGTGAACAAAAATGATAGATTGGAAACCAGAAATTTTTATAGCTTTTAATAGCCATTTGTCATGAGCAAATTGATATGGAAGATATTTATGGATAAATTTTCAACTAACTTAATATAACACACAAAGATAGGCCATTCATTGACTGTCTAAATGCGTCCACTTCTATCCATTTTAGGCACTCAAATATAGAGATAACGCTTGTTTTGTGATAAAAAACCATTTACGGGTGTAGAAAAAGGGTGACTCTATAGGGAGTCTACAGTATACCGTCGTATACTCAACAGTGTCAATGCCATACGTGTTATTCATGCTATCTTTCATTATCATTTTTTTATAAACTAAGAAGTAAAAGCCGTCTTGGAGGCCTCGACAGCGTAAATTTTAAAAATAACTACAGTAATGACGCAGGTACATTGCTAGTTCACTGTTTCCAAAACTTTTGACGGCATATTAAATTTTAGACAGAGTTTTTTTTCACTTAAATATTCAAAGCTTATTCACTGAGTAACCAACCCTTTGTTATAATACGTCAATCAAATTGGCCAGTAATTTTCAGAATGTTGTTACCGGTCAAGTCATTTTGACAATTTGATCATGAAAATTTTGGGTTTTGTTGATCGAATTAAGGTTTCTGATTGAAATGAGATCTAAGTAACAGTGATGTAATTGAATAAACATTGTACAAAATGTTTTTCATAAAAAATCGATAGTCATTTAATAACAGATTCTTAAAATGGCGAATAATTCTGATTTGACAGTAATAAGAGTATTGGAATTCTAACATTATCATTTTAGCATAATAAATTAAATATGGTTTGAGATTTTGTTTTTTAAATTTTTATTTTTTATAGGTTTTTAGAGTTCAAGTACTGTGCCTCACTTAGATAAACATGGTAGATTCGTGTACTGTATTTTTAATAAATTGTATCACGAATGTATTCTCCCTTTCTGCGAAATGTTATGTTATACAGTAGATAAATTTTGCTTACACAATAGTAATTATATTTTAATGTTTGGAGATAAAATTTTCACATTGGTTTTTTAATTATTTTTTTTTCAGAGAATTCCAATGAAAAGGGTAGTTGCCATGGAAACATCAGTTGAAACACAATCTACCGGTGCTGTGCTATACTGAAGTAAGATAACCGTCTTGTTAATAATTAATTCAAAAGTGTATAATTTATGACATTGGCTGCCAGTAAAAGTGCAAAACACTTTACATTCTAACTTATTTATTATTTATTTTGTGTAGCCTTTTAAACAATAATCTTGATAGTTTGTCGTTTATTTAGCGTGCAATTTCGCATGACAGTACTTTAATTTTGAAAGTACTTTAAACTTTAACAAATTAATTGATTGACCAAATGTTGGTGTTATTTTTCGTTACATTTCAAAAGATGCGATATGCACGATATCAAGCTTAATTGATTAATCGTTAAAATAATTAGTCAGATATCATTATCGAATTACACCAGTAATCGTTATATACAATTTTAAGTAAGAGTTTGAAAAATCGTAAAACCACAGAAAATCTTCCAAATATATGAAATGACATAGCCATTTTATTATGCTAAATTTCCTGAATCACAAAACCGAAGGTTATATCGTAAAAATTTGGTTTTATTTATGGAAAGTGAACTTATTACGTTATTATACAAGAATGTGGATTTACTTTTGACTCAGGCGTAGAATATTTGTTATGTTTATGTAAGCTTCATTGGTTGGTACTATTTTAATCAGTAGACTAAGCAATATTCATTTGATATGAATAAAGGATATGTTTGTGTGTGGTATTTGTTGGCACAGTTTGCTAATAGTTAAATATGCGAACACATTCTTCAGATGATGTAATTTTCACTAATAAAATACATCATTTTTCTTTTCTTTTTTTCTTCTTGATGATGTGTATTGAAAAATGTTGCTAAAATTGGTTACACCAAGGTCTAAAGTGTAAATTAGTAGGTTGATAATAGCTGCTGCAACTATGGAATTATGCTAAGTAAAAAATAACATGAAAATCTCGACTGCACGTGAAATCGATAATTTTTGACATTTTATGATTGCCAAGAATTTGGATGGTTTTCAAAATGATTATAATGCTACTTTCGTTGTTGCAGTTTCAGGTTTCTACAGTAGATTTTGATTTGTCGTGAATGTGAGGTTCATTTTTTTTACTGTGACAATATTATAATTTGATAATTATGTGGCACTCATTTGTCAACATCAGCGTATCGTTATCGTATAATGTTTAATTGGGTTTGAAATTTTATCTCATACTAGTTTTGAATTGCATTTGGGTGTGCGTAAGTTATAATTTAAAGGAGAGTGAAAACGTAAAAAAAAATCAATAAACTTGCAGTAAAGTTTACTTTGCTTTTCTGCAAGATTAATTTGTTGACGAACATTTGTTTATCAAAATAATAAAACGTTTGGATATGTTTGTTTGATTTGTCTATCGTAAAGAGTTATGACTATTAACTAATAATGGTACAGTAATAATTCTTATACTGGTAATAATTCTTTTGCTGCTGAAAAAATGTGTTTGAATCTTTGGATTCACTAAATGATGATAATACCGGAGATGGAGGATTATCAGTTACTTTATATTTTGCACAACCGGTTTGATATTATACCTTTAAAAATATGTCAACATTTCGAGAAAAGGAGTGAACAGAAATGTAAGCAAATAATTTGCTAACATTTTTTTTTAAATTTGTATATGTAGCAGTCGTAAACAGCGAACAATATGTCAACGTATGAAAAATAATATTTAATATTTTTTTTCGCAATGCACACGCATAAATTCACAATAATGTTACGCGTAACTTACAGTATATCTTGACTATTTATTAGTGAGCAAAATTTAATGGCATATAATATCTTTCTTGCGATGAAAATCCAGAATTTTATGGTCCGAAATCTTATGATCTTTTAAGCTGAAGTTTTACGAGACTATTTTTTGTCCATTTCTTTTTAAGCCGTAATTTATTTAACGTGCTATGAGGATTTGCAACAAATGTGCGGCTCCCATAGAAATATATTTCCAGTAGTAAACATTACACTAGGACCAACAAAAAAAAATGTGATGGGGAAAAATGGAGAACCCCAAAAGACCTGTGAATATTCCCATTTTATTTGAGGAGATAAACTTTCTCAAAAACCAAGATCAACAAACTAATATATTTGAATTGCTGTATCCTTTAAGGGTTTTGATTAATTTAATTCCTTGAAAATCCATTTCAAGACAGATTTTGCTTACTAGAGCGTAAATTAAGTACTTGGAAGTCTTGGAGCACCAAATTTAGTCACTAGAAATTCAATATCATATTTGAAAATCTTTTAGTTCATCGACTGGCTTATTATGCATCTTGAATTTCATATAAAGTACCTGAAATATCTCAACCATTTGTGTTGTATTCATTACACAATATGGTAACTGTTGAAAGTGAATTTAAAACTACAGTAAGTTTTAATGTACATAATTGCTGTACTGTAACTTTTTCTAAAGCTATGGTAGCGAGCAATTTACTTAATAACATGATGAACTATAACGCAATCAATCACGTGACAAGGATGAACGAAAAGATGTACAGTATAATGATGACGAGAAAATTAAAATTTATCGTCTGTAATCCAATCGCTTCAAATTGCTGACATTACACGCCTAACTTAGTCGCTGCTGCACTGTTGATACGCATTACAGTTAAAAAATCTCCATAAAATTTAATTTTTTTTACCAGCATAGCCTCAGAGGCGCTGTCACATATTTCTAGCAGGTGCACCATCAGCCAACACATTTTATCAAAACATAAATTAATATAACTCATAACTTTGTATGATGGGATACAGTATTTATAAAACGGTTAAAACACATAAAAGGCGTTTAATCATCTCATAAAAGCCAAACTATTTAGTGCATAATCGATTTTTGTTGCAGCAAATATTATATTTGATTAAATCACATTTCTGCGGTTATGGAAAATTATTTTTATTGATAAAAAATGGTTGAGACTGTAATGAACAATTTTGTTCTCATCCTGTATAAATGCATCTGTTAATTTCAATGACTTAAATTGCAATGGTGATTCATATTTATATGTACTTGGCCAAACTCGATTTCAAGGTTTTGAGCATCAATCATTATCAAAGATGACGTTACAAAATTTAGTTACTGTCTTTTGTTACTTTTTTTAATACATTTGAAAGCAGCAAGTTTTTATACATTGTTCAGTTATACAGGTTTACCTTGTGCAGAAATATTAGATTTAGTAGTACATGGGCTCAAATAGATATTAGTTGTTAAAATTAAAATATTATTTATTAAGCTTTTTATGTATATATATTATTGGATCTTTTGCAGTGTTGCACTGTTTAAGGATTTCAATAGTCAATTCTAACTCAGTGGATACTGAAGATGTTATTGCAAATTGTTAAAGTTTTTTTTTTTGATATTGGTTTATAAAATCATCGATAGATGGCGCTTAGTGATTGATATGTATTGGTTTGTATTTTTTTTTAGTGATTTCAAGGGGTTTTATAAATGAAAATATTGGAAAAATTGAGTTGAAGCTCTGATGAATGAGAAATGCCGCTGTTTTTGCGGAAGTCATTGGCATCAACGACGTACGTGTTCTACATTAGAGGTAGTGCAGCTTAAAATTAAATCTAGTCTGATACCGGGTATTCATAATGTATCTTCGTTGAAAGCAACAGTAAATGTTAGAAATATAGGACAAACCAACATTCAACGCTGAAATATTATACAGTATACAGCTTATCGCATCGATATTACCAGTTGACGGCAATAAAAGAAATTAGGTTATTTCCATTTATACGAAGTTTTAAAAGGTTTTTTTTGTTGTTGTTGTTGTTTTTTGGCTGAAATAGAAATATTGGAACAAGTTCAAAAGTCAATAATATTATGATTTACTTTAAAAAAAATTAAAAAAGTACTTGGAAGCACTATGAAGTTGAAGTCACTATGATTTTAATTTTTTTTAAAGGAGATGCAATGCAAAGTTTAATTAAATGTTCGTTTGAGTCATAAGTTTGTGAAACAGATGGTCAAATCTCATAGTAAGAAAGTTATTTTTTGTTTAGTAACACACTTTGCAGGGCGAATTTATAGTTTTTATCCTTCATAATATAATTCTTCGATTTGGATAATTGTGTTAATTAGTTAAATTTGCACTACTAACATCAATATTTGGCCATTATGAACATCTCTGTTCAATATTACCGTATTTATAAGCGCTCTACAATTTACAATGCTCTCAATTATTATGTCATTGTGACTATTAGAATATTGTAATTGTGAAGACGTTTAAATTTATAATAAATTTACATTTGTTTCTCATAAATGTATCTTGAAAATCTGTTTGTTTGCATACTATCCGAATTGTGACAGCAGATGGCTAGAGCAATTAATTAGTCTGTCATCGACCGCTAAGGGTTGGAAGTAACAGTATGGGGGGTAAAATTATCGACAGCTTCGAGTTGTCACAATGTAAGAAAATCCATAAATTGACATGTACTTTTCGACCTTAAGTGTGAAAGTGAACAGAATGTGTTTGGTCAACGCTCGCAATTACACTAACTTACTTTCAGTTAAACCAATCAATTGCAGTGAATGACTTTTTAATATGCAAATTTCTTGAGGTATATTTATTATATTTACGGTACTGTATATACCGTACAGTGTAACTTATTATTAGGACAGTGTGGGGAGTCAAAGGATTCGTTGACGTATCATGAAGCTGTTTATGAGTTTGGGAGGTCCACGCCCTCGCATATTTTGTTAACCCGGGGTTGCTTGTATATACTACAGTATACGGTAAAGCATTATAGACTGCTGAGAACTAGAACTGCTTATTGTATAGGAAAACACTCGACTTTTTTTCTATGTTTATTTTTTCACATGAAATGTTGAAATCAGCTGTGGTTTAAAGAGAGAGAAAAAGAAATCTATTCAATATAAAATTATAATGTCAATAGGTGCACTTTACGGTTTTAGTATAGGTCATCGAAGCCATTCAGTATTACCAAATTCAAATTGTATGAGTACATTTGTAATGCAAATAGGAATTGAGTAGGAATTACCATTATAACTATAAGATTATGGTAGATAAAATAATATTGTGGAAATGCAATGCAAGTATTGTACTGGGTTAGAAAATGTAGACTAAAAATTTAATTTGCATTCAGTTATACAGTAGATCATTATAATGATAAAAGTTAGTATTGTACTAGTTTTTGTTATTTATAATGTAAATTATTTTTGGTCACGATTTGTAAATTCTGTGAATGGTGGAAATTTTAAGATGCTAAATATTTTTCAAAACCAGTATTGTTAATCGATAATCAAGTGAAATACGATAATTGTAGCTCTTAAAGAGACGAATGAATATTTGTAATGTTTTTTCAAGAAAAGATCTTGACTTTACCTTTAGAAGCAATTTCGACAGGAACTTCTTTAAAGTACACCATTGTTAGGCAGGTCAAAACTTTAAGAGGATTTGGGGAAGCATTTCATACTTTAGTTTTAATTGATGACAATTTCTGTTTATTTCCTTTGTATTGTTTGAAATGAATGTGTAAAAAATTTATCAACGAAAAATATAAACGAAAATGGTCCAAAACTAATTTTAAAATATCGAAATATCTGTAGGCGATGTTAATTTTTAAAATGATCTTTGATTTATAAGTAGTTTATAATAACAATAGGCGTAACTTTGAGAACATTTGGTGTTTATTTTGCCTGAAAGCGTCCTGTGTATTGCTGTTGACGCCCAACGTAACGGTCTTCTCTAAACAAAAGCTTTCTTTGCATTTTCAGCCGAGATTTTCATATATTTTACGCCGAAATTTTCAATTTCATGCCTGACTGGGCGTATACGTCTGATATGAAAACTGACTCTTAAAATTTAGCAGAAGTATTAAAGTTAGCTTCTAAAGTATTTACTTGCATAAACTTAGTTCTAGAGTTCTATGAATTGATGTTGCATATGTCATTTTAACTGTCTGTGGAAATAAAAATATGAGCACAATCTCATAAATAAATTTAACGTTTTAATATGCTCATTATTATAATTGGGTGCAAATTAAATAAAATAAGTCATATGTGATCCGGCATTTGAAGTGGCTTAAAAAGCAGATGACATATCCAGTATATCATCTTTAAATCCTGCAAGTTTACTACATGTGTGCGCTTCTGAATTCGATATTTTTGAAGTCTAAGTATGTATATGAGTTGTGAGGGGAAAGAGATGGGGAGATTTCTCAATGGCAAAATTTTCAATAATAGATTTGCAATAATTTTAAGAAAAATCGGTTTTTTCTTTGAATGCAACTGTAACTACATCATGCTAACTAAATTACAGTTGAATGACTCTTATGGAATATTTCTCAACTAAAAATACAGCACTAAATTCAATATAATAATTACTTTTGACGTTAAGCAACCCATTAAAATTGCTGACTGCTTATCTGGAGTCATTTTATTCTTACGATTATGCTGCATGTTGTATATTACGTTACAATTTGTATGTAGCAAATTTAAATTTAAGCTAAATTACTTTTATCATTTGTAGCAATTATGTATTTACAAATAAGCACTTTGATGTGTAAGAATGAGTTGTAAAAAAGAAGAGAAGTTTACAAGGTTGTTTTCATACAGTAAGATGTGAGTTCATTAATTTTTTTGTACTCATTATTTTGTACATTTATAGCATAACATTGCTAACATCAGCATAACTTCACCGAACTTGAGTGATTAGCTTGAACATAAATTGATATCTCAGTATGCAGTATTGCCATGTACAGAAAGTTATGTTGAAATGGATAATAATTGGCATAATTATAGCAGCAGTTCTTTAACTTAGCAGGTGGTATACAAGTATATATGTTAGGTGTGGCAGCTTTAAGTGTTTATCACTTGTGTGAGCAGCCCAAAATTTCAGTTACTTTTTCAAACATGTTTGCCATACATCACTAAAAGTGATGAAATACTGCCAGACTTGTACTTGTTATATACAGTACAACAGTTTGAGTCATGCTAATTAACTTGCCGACATTCAGCACAGTAAAGCAGATTTTTAAATAATTCCTGAAACCTTCAAAACTGGTGTACTGCCCAATTATTATGAAGCATCTTCAAATATGTTGTTAAATAAAAACAATGACTAAGGGTCTAAATTTAATAATGCTAGAAATGGCGTGGTAAACCAATTAAATTTTAATAAACAACTTGTAGAAAGTTTTAACATTTTAAACTAATGTTTTTGAATAAATGTTGAAAAGTTTTATAGCTACTGGTAAGGTTTATAATGCAGCTATTTGAATAATAATAAATAAATCATGGATAAAAAGTCGTCCCATTATTATTTTTTTGTTGTTATTAAAAGATTTTTAAGAAATATTTTTATAGCTGCTATGCCCTCGATAGTTAGCTGTCTTTGGATTGACTATCTGATTGGTCATGAAGTCATTTGTTAATAGTGGCATCCAAATAAAAATAAATAATATGGTGCTTTTAAATGAAGATCTTTGTTTGATGATGAAATCTTTGTTTAATTTGTGTTTAATTACTGTATCTTATTTTTAATTCAGATAAGTTATAGCTTACATGAAATCCATCTTATTCAGAAGAATTTTCAGAACTTATGGTCCCGTGTACTCATAAAATGGTACCCCTTTGGAGGGGACACAGATGTCGATCAGTTGTATAAACTCTATTCATTTTAATTGAGGGCGACTTACTGTATGTACATTATGCTTTTCTACACGTCTCTAAATCGATGAATTACGACTGACCTTATAAACTTCAGTGTTCTTGACAAACATTACGTGTGTATTGGTTAATAGTGCCATTACCGGGGGATTTCAAAGAACTTAAAAAGTAAGGTCGAGGACAGGACTATAATGTCTGTGACCTTTACCCTTGAAAATACTTGTGACAATCCAGTGTGTTTTACATTTTGTTTGTCAAGTTCAAAACTTATTACATGGGAGTGTTTGCCGATAATTTAGTAAGATAGCTCCTAAGTATGCTTTAACTTTATAATGACAATTTGGACTTTCATTAGTTAAGTTAAGGTCATTTTTTGAGATTTTTATGTCTTATAGTATTTTTATAGAACTAAAAAAAATGTCTTAGTGTTTTTTGTTTTCGAGTATTCGTTTGGATATTCGAAAGAAATTCTCCTAAATATTTAGCTTTTCATTACTTTTTAAAGTTCTTAAAAAGGATGCCAAGTTCGTCAGTATAAAAGAAAATTTTGAATTTTTTTAAAAAAAAGTTTGGTGGGACTTTTATTTTATACTGAACTTGGAGTTTTCACACTATGTAGTAGACATTTTCCAGACTCGAAACTTTTTAGATTTTAAAGAGATTGTTTACATCTTAAGTTGCACTGTTTACATCTCTTATTGAATCCCAAGCTTAACATTTTTTCCATAGCTCTTTATTTTTTTTATCCCTGTGACTTAAATCGCGGCTAACATGTGTGCGAATCATTTTAACTTAGGGCAATACGAACTCTTACTTCAGAAAAAAATTTAAGGAAAGTTTTAAAGCAACTGGAAATGCATAGGAAACTGTTTTTTTGTTTTCTAAATTTTTTTTATACAAAAGCACTTTGCATAGATTTTTTTGTAAAACGATACGAACGTAAAAAAAAACGACATGTCGGCATGAATAAAGTGCATGAAGAATAAAATTAAGGTCCTTGCAATGGTAGACAGGAAGTACATTTTATAGACCCCAGAGTTGAAAATCTGTTTTTAAATGTTTTGAACGGTGATGACATGTGGGCGATGTGAAAATGCTATGGCCATGCAGAAGATATCCATTCAAATGCTACATTTTAACTTATTAAAAATAATTTGAGATAATTAATCCAATGAGATGTCTTAGATTAGAGGAATGATGCGTCATTTTGCAGCCACAATGTGACATAGCCATTTGTCGTTGATAGCTGTCTGTCAGTACAGTATAATGCCGCCAACATTAAAGTCATCATAAAATACTACATGGTACTGTATATACCGTATTTACCAGTCTGTACTGTACATATTGTGAAGAATGAAATATTAACCAGTTCTTATTAAGTAATTTTTAAGCATTTCTGAGCATCTCTTCTGGATCATTTTGAACTATTTTTTGACCATTCTTGATTGTTTGAACTATTCAACTCATGATTATGTTCAACATGTGCCGTTATTTTGAGCAAACAAATTGTTGATTTAAACGTTATATTACATTGTTATTAAAGATAATTTCCTGTAATTAATCCAAAGAAGTCTTAGGATTACAGTTGACCGCCGCCATGTCATATTGCAGACACAATGCCGGCACCGACTTTAATGTCATTAATGTCACTAACGATATTGTTTTTACTAATATACAGTACATGTCTGTTGTATTTTTCGTCAGACATGCTCTTAACTTATTGTGTCTACCATAGGAGGACATAATGACACATACATTTATTTCGAACTTCCTGCTATGGTCAGGCACTCTTAATTTGTGGTCCGTTGTGGTGATATACTGTATTTATTGTTATACCAGTAGCTTTCACAGCGGTCAGGTGTACACACAGCAAGTTATAATACCGCATTTTTGTAATTATCCTTTTGAAGTTAAATTGAGGTTGACCATTAAACGATATTTCCCTTACGTAACGTCCAGCCCTATACATGTATTAATAATTAATGATGTATGCGAAATATTAATGGCAGCTAGGTTTTTTTTATTTTTATGCATAAAATATTATAGTAGTTTATCAAAAGCTTAGTTTCAACTATAATTAAGTGGAAATAATTAATTAGAAGTAGACGGTGATCGTGCCACTTGGTTAAAAAAAATTCATTTTATTAAGCTAAACGTTGCAACACCACAAACTCTATTTTTTAAACAAAAAATAGTCAATAAATGTTATTGATGAGACTGTGACATTTAAATTCACATAAACTAAGCAAAATGTGGTAATTTTTTCAAGTTCTTATCTGGTTTTTTTAAATGCAATTACATTGATAACGTTTGAGCTTATTTGTTAGCAGTAGTAATGACTTATAACAACAGTTTTTAATTAAAATCATGATATGCTCTTTGAAATATATTTTAATAATGTTTTGTATGTTCTTAAAAGGATGTCTTTGTTTCAAATGTACGATACAATATGTCTTTGAAGTGTAGTAGTTCTATAAAATGGAAATACTCAAACTTATGAAAATATTTATTCTTGCACGGACAGACTTTTATTATAATTTGATTCTTTGCAGAAAAATGTCATTTAGAGCTAGCTAATCGATAAAGTGTGCATGCTTTGTGGCTCCAGTCGAAACATACAGGCATTAGTGCAAAATACAATATAGCGTGAATATAAACAGTTTTTGTTGCTTTTAATATCATTCACATACACCCATCACAGTTTAATTCATTGATGCAGTATAACTTACAAGAACTGTATACTATAGAGACAGCATTAAAAAGCATTGTGAGCAATTAGACGGGGGGTTGTGTGTTGCGGTTGTTATTGAATTGAAACGAGAAAATGTGATGATGATGAGAGTCCCCATACACACTTCAATTATTAAGCTTTTCACATATGTACTCGTACGGTATAAAGCCCATTATCGCCATTAGAAATTAACAGCTAAAAAATTTCATTTGACAAATGTATGGCAGCTCAGACAGCACATTGACGCCTCTCGTTATCATCTAATTGTAATTAAGTGCAAATCAAAATTGGAAGCCATGGATGGGGGATATCAATTGCAAAAAAAAAATTCAACTGAAAGGGAAAAAAAGATAGCAATTAGCTTACATACAGTCGCCACGCCTACAACACGAGCTAATACTGTATCAGATGATATTTCTGGCTTATATTGTGCAACCTGCAATGTTAATGCTGTCTTGAGCATGTTATTAGTAATGTAGTAAAAAAGTAGTCGATGGGAGCTAATAATTATCCAGGGTCGGATGGACGTTTGTGGTGAGAAAAGTTAATAGTAAATGGCTCAAAATATTTTATTAAATCGGAAAAAATCATGCAATTTGAAAATATGAGATTATTCTTAGGGTGGATTTTTGGTCTTAGACTCGAAGTAATGACGTCTGAACCAACCTCTGTGATTATATGTGTAGTAAATTGTAGAACATATCGATTAGGATATGCAAAATATCGAAATACATCTCTTAAGTCGACCCTGAAACTATGAATTTGTCATTTTATTTAAAATTTACCATGTATTAGACGTGCACATTACGTTACAGTGCTTATAAAATTTATGAAGAGGAAGGAACTTAATTTATATATAATTTGACCACAGAGCAGAGTGATAATTAATGAGAAGTATATAATTGTTCACAGTTTTAAATCATGTTTTCGAACTGTGTAAATTTCAAAAATATAGCAAACATTAGGATTGAAACATGAATTGTATGTGCCTACGGCCGCAAATTATACTCTGACGAGCCGTAGTTTGCAGATCCCTGATTTTTAGTATTAATGATTTTGCTTAACCATTTTTATCATATATTGTTCACTTATTTTAATTAGGCTAATAAAACTAATTATACTTTTTATAGTTGTATTTCACAGTAATTATGCAGGTTTAAGCCAGGAAATTATGACTCATAATATGTGAATTTTTTTTAAGGTGGAACAACCTTTACCAGTAATAAGAACTAAGACAATGGCATAGAATAACTTACAAAATCCTGTCATATGAAAAGTTTAATGTGATTTTTAATTTTTTACTCACCCTGCATGGGTTTCAATAATCCAGTCTCGTCTCATTTTCTGGCCTAAATTCAACCAAAATGTCTGTGAACGATATACAGTACACTGTTATTGTGGCGTCAAACAACGACGGTGAAATGTCGTGCGTGACAATATCAGTTTTTGAGGGCATTGAAAAGAGGAGAAGGGAATGTCTATTTGAAGTTCCATATGGAACATGGAAGCATAATTTATATCCATACTATCACCTTTTCCAGTTTGGCCAAATTTCCTTCTCCAAAGCCAAAAATCCAAAAAAATCCAAAGCAGAAAAAACTTAATAACAGATCGATGAAATCAATTGAAGTAGATCTGACAAACCGCGTTGGATATTCGGAATGGGGAGAAGATTTGAAATGATAGGGGAAATATTTTACGATTATTTTTTTTTTGTGTGACCAAGTCTATGTATTTTACGTTTTAAGACGTAAAATCAGCAAACTAAAGTCGTAAAAGATAAAAGATGGGTGTGAATTTCGACAAAACTTTATCGTTTCTGAATTTATTGTTGTTTTTATAACTCTAGAGTTTTCCACCAACCACCCTTGGAGATTTCAATTAGTATTTTGAACACGTGGTTGACCGCTTGACCTTATCTCTCCCTCATCACTTTATTTTTTTCTTTTTAATCTTTGAAGACATTTTTTTAAATTTTTTTTGGCTCCGTTATAAAATTGTATGCGCGTGGGTGAATTGTCTTATCGTGATAACCATCAAGTAGCCTATTTCTATTGCTAGACACGCGTCAGTATACGAGTAGGGGCTAACTTTTTTTTTATTATTTTCACCCGACTGCTTTTCAATCAACCTGTTTAAAGTGGACAGACGTACTCGGCGTTTCCTCCCTACAACACAATTTATTGTTATTATTTCGGGGAAACACCTATCCACCAATTTACAATTGCCCAATTTGTCAGAAAAACTTATAACCTGGATCAAAATTTGTTCAGAAAGAGCCACTACTTTTTCACCCTCTTCATAATGTCAAGTAGATTAAATAATACACATTATACAGAGACTCCATTATTCAAAGACATTTTGCTTATACACGTAGTGGAAAGTAGACGCAAACTAACTTACAAGGTCAAATGTCAAGTAATAAATCTTAGCCACTGTTTTTTTCAATAAATAATTAATGGATTAGTTGTTATAAATAACAGCAAGCGTCTCAAAAGGCTATGTTATCTGACAGGTGCCTGCTAGTTGATACCAATAGTAAACGACTGTTGGTTATTTTCCATACAAAAACAATGATTTTGTGTGTTTAAGCTTAACTTTCGATACTACTTTGTTAAGGTAGTTTCAGCTGTTCAATTTGTAATTACTGCATCCCTGAAACAAGATCTGGCATATGGAACCGTTTCAAATTTATTTTAAAACTAAATTGGCTATTTGACGCACTACCGGTACATTATTAAATTATGCTGTAATTATAACATACACTTCATCAGTAGTACACTACTTTAGTAATTTAGTTTTAGTTAAAGGCACTAATTTTGGCTTTTTGCTCACATGTGTTTCTTTGTGTCTAAATACAAACATTATTTAGTTAGTAAAAAACTACATCATCCATATGTGTTCCAAAAACCAAGTTGGCGTTCAACACATTCAAATAACTTGCTATAACGGTGAAGTATGACAATATCACATTTAGTTGTGGTAAATAAAAATATAACTTGTAAAGCGACTAAATTTAATCATTCTCGTTGTAGGCACTATGTTTTTCCGTAATATACTGTAGTACTTAATGAAATTTTTTTTAATACTGTATGTTTTATTGGTGCTTTCAGTACATCAATATTTGGAATGATTTGCTTCACAAAAAGCGCTATTTAAATTATTTTGACTGACAAGTTATAAAGTCGTAGTCATATAATTTGGTCTCTTGGTATCATGTCATAATTAATCAAACCGTATAGCAAATTATATTAAACTGGAAGAGACATATTTATTGGTTTTGATTCTGACAAAAATGATTAAGATCGGATGCTTGTTTCTAAAGTGCATTGGCATTTTCAAAATATCAGATTTATTTATTGCAAGTTATAATCAGCAATAAATATATTCTGGGTATAGTTTGAGGTATTAATTTATCAGCATGAAGTTTCCTAGTGGAAAGTTTATTGATGGGGCTATATAACCGGTGAAAAAAAGTAAAAGTTGATGGCGTGTGTGTTGTTTTGCGTGCGTTATATTAGTAGCTTTTTAGAGTTGCGAACTCAACTCTCTAGTGGTTAGTGAATACAATCAACTAGATTAGGCTTTTATACTTTCCATAACATGCGCAAACACATATAAAAATAATAAATTTCCTGCTTTTAGCTAATGCTATAGTACATTTTTCTATTATAAATGCCTGGAATATGCATGGCTGTGTTCATTATTAAAATATGCTCTTTTAGCATTTACACATGAAACCCATTTTTTTTTTACTTCTTTCCATCGGTATATGATTTGCGGTAACTGTGTTGATTGTGCAATTGGCATTTGCTGAGAAGAACGGTGTGATTTTTTATTTTCATGTCATAATGGTATGCAATGGGTTGTAACTTATTTCACAATAATAATGATGCAGTGTATGGCTTAGAAGCCTTTGCCAACATTTATCATTTATTTTAGGAGATGTTTCACTCTCTGTACAATGGCATTGATGGCAGTAAAATGATACACAGAGAAGAAATGACAAACATAAATTAATAAGTAATTACACAGGATGGTTTCTGGGGGGTAATACTTAACCAGTATTCCTGAGATAATAAAGTATTTTCATATGGCGAGTGGTTTGATTTACACAATCCTTGTCACATTAATTATTTTTATTGAGTTGTCATGTATCATACTGTAGGTATACGTTTACAATTCTTTTATTAGATATCAATATTATTCGTATATTAACTTGTTATTTAATGACCGTCGGTTGATATTTAGAATTTAGAGACACTTTCTTTGAAATATGATGACGTTTTACATTTTTTTTCTTAAAAAATAAACATACTACATAGGTATTTGCTATTAAAACATCAAATTAGTTTAACGTGGCAAGTAAATCTAGTCTTTTACTTAAATAATGTCTAAAAAGTTGAATTTACTACGAAATGCTATGAAATGTTGTTTTTTTGACAATAAAACGTATTGGAAACGTATTAGAAGTTTTTTTAGTGGCTATAGACTACAAAGTAATTAATAAAAATAATATTAATGATATTGGTAACTTTTTTTTAACTTCGTATTGTGTCTATTAAAGCTCTTATATTTAATGATACGTATCCAGGGCTAATAAACATTAATTTCTACTTAATAACCTATTTATTTAATGACCGTCTGTTGATGCAAGGCCATACATTAGTTAATTACATGAACCATTCAAATAATAATTATCAAAACATTTATTTTGTTTATTAAACGGATGTTGCAGTGCTGCACCTGTTAATTATTACTTATTGCATCGATGCATTGTAAAAATACGACGGGGTCCACTACAAACCAAAATAAATTAGTCGACATTGTATGACAGTTGAGACATTTTAACTATGTAAAAACGTTATTTTTGTGGATTATCCCCTCCACTTTTTTCTCTTAGTTCATGTATTAGGACTGCACCCTCAAGAAAAACTAAAAACAAAGTAGTTATATCACATGACAAAGTACAGATTGGCAAGAGCAGACATCTGTCCAAGTGCAGATACTTTACCCAGTATTTTTTTTTTGGTTTTGTATATTACCCATGCGTGTTTAACTATGATTATGAATGAATCTGGAAGGTCAATTTCTCCTTGTTGAGAGAGCACAATTTAGTTCATGTGTCGATCTGAGTGTCAAGTGAAGTTCAAGAAGGAAGCACTGCCATATTTAGGACATGGGGAGAGGGGGATCATATTTTTGATGAGTTCTGTATTAAGGAAATTTAAATTTTTTTTCAGGATATTATTCATTTTTATTTGTCTTTTAAGTTGTAGTTTTTTGTAACATTATGCTTGGAATACTTTGGAATGTTTCAATTTACTACAGTATTAGATTTATTTGTGGATTTTGCATATTTTTCGCATAAAATTAATGGGAACACTTTGTACATTAAGCTTATTATGCAGTGCAGTCGATCTAATTGTAAATGTGGGTGGATGTGGTCGTAAACGTCTCTCACTCATCTTTCTTTTAAGTTTTCTGTAAATCTTGTCCTAGATTTTAGTTTGAAGATGAGAGTGAGGATATGAAAGAGGGGAAGCAATGTAATGTGATGTCTGTGTCCCATATGTGGTCGTTTTGCCTGGTTTTTGCTTTGACAAGACATTTAGTATTACTCGTGCTGCTCTGAACTTCAATTTAACTAAGTGAAATCATCAGATACTGTATGAGTTTTAAATTCCATAATATTTAGAATGTAAGAAAGTAGATGAATTTAATAAAATCAAAACATTATACTGTATGCGATGTAAATTTTCAGGAAATTATTGTGTTTGTTAAAAAAAAGGACAGTTAAATATTTCCGCCTTAGAATTAATTATACGACAGTACATCAATTCTTTTTATTTCTTTTTTGTTTTTATTATTTGAGATAAATGCTGTTTGCATGCGTTTTCTGAGAAAATACTTTAGTTCTGAATAAACCATATTACATTCAACCGTGTGTTATTTCAAGATATATTTTCCCATAAATGTATTACCTATATACAGAGCGCTTTTTAAAAATATACAGTATATAGTAGTACATTACTATGTAAATTTTCTACGAAATATAAATACTTCGTATGAAAATTAAATGAAATTTTCGTATAAACACAATCGTAAAAATAAAAAAATATATCAGAAAAATAAGTAAAAGATGCGGAAAAAAATATCCAAAACATGAAGTTTTTAAATTTGCATTATTCATAACTTATTTCAAATAGAAATGCTATAATGTGCGAGATTATTAATGTGTTAGGTTTTAAAATGCAATATGTGTGATTCAGTAAATCGAGTTTTATGGAAGTTTATGAATGAAATCGATTGAATGAGGGCAAATAAACGAAATTTTACTATAATGCAATCTCATCCATCACACACATGATTATGTATAATGCAAGCTTAGAGAGCTGTTTTCACATGTGTGATGGACTACCACGTGTGTGTATAGATGTGAAATTAGTGTCTTCTGTAGACTATATCGGTATAGTATTATAGTGTGAGTGGGATATGGGATATGGGGTTAATGCACCCAGAGCATGAAAACCTATGTTTATACATAATAATAAAACGCCTCCTCATCCATTTTTACAAAGTGCATTAGAGGTTAATTTTTTATATATTATTATTTTCGTTTACTCATCTGTCTAGTAACTGAATTTAAGTTCCTTAGTAAGCTAGTTCGTATAAAAATAAACATGTTAAAATAATTAATTCCGGCTTATTACTTTGCGTAGTCATTATCTCATTTATATCATATCACTTTAAACTTTTAAATAATAGAAATATTTTGCTATGATTCTTTATAATGTATTTTGTAATCTAAACATTGGCTGGTATTAATAATAGCACTATTGTTTTGAGAAAGTAATGTATGTTACTTTTGTCTTGATATTTCTCTTCAATTGTTTATTTAATAGATTATTGTAATTAAAAATGCCAATGTTTTAGGCTCTTAATAAACGTATTCATACTGTATGTTTTTAAAATGATGATAATAATTTAACAACTAAATTAGTACTTTTAATTATAATTGTAAACGTAACTTCTATACAATCATTATTAAAGGTACTAATTTCGCACATACTTGTTAAATATTTTAGTTTTTTTTTTTTTGAAAATGTGTCTGAACTGTTAACATTTTTTGAAAATTATCATTAATTAGTTGCTGCTGAATTATTAGTAGAAACTATTGTCTCTTTATTACGTAACACCACTATATAATGTTTCATGCACTAATATCTGGAGTTCAAAAAAGATTTTAAACATTGTAATGTTACGTTTCTTTGTCTAAGTTGCATTATTATTATTATTACTGCATTATGAATTTGAAAAGAAATATTGAACGAATGATTTGTCGTCTTAATACAGCAGCTGTATACATTTTGTGAGTCGTACTGGTCATAAAACTTTACATCTGTCACACACAACCATTTAACAGCTGCTAATTTGAAGACACGTACCATTACGTCTGGTGTTACGAAATGTTATTTTACCCCTTAGTATTCAATACAGTATAATTTTGGTTTTTACTTTTTTCTTCTAATTCTTGGTTTTCATATTTCAAGTGTACATGACGTGCGTGATTTATAATGTAGGTTCTAAATTTCATTTCCTGAAGCGATAAGAAGTTGATTAAACTTTTAATTGATACGTTGAAGAGGACCCTTAGCGTTACTGTTACAGTCTCACATGTTTTAGAAATGACGATGAGTGAATGGAGAAAATAATGGGGTTGAAGATCGATGGGTTTTTGTAAGATTGTGTCACTATAATTATTTACTGTATGTAAAACAGGATCTCGTACATAAAATTGAGATGTTAAAGATTTTAAAGACTTCATGAAAAAACTGCAATTTTGATCAACTGTGAGCTTTAATTATCTTATTTTGGTTTAACCTCAATGTTATCTATTTAATCTAGTTTTCAATGGGTCAATTTAATTGTAGTTTAATTTAAGTGTTCTAATTTACAAGCAATACGTTGTCAAAGTTGCGATATGAATCTCAATTTTATAAGGTGATGATGCGGTTTGATAGTCTGACGAGTGCATTTAATTATGATGACATTTATGCGTTAAATCGTGATGTTTATACTTATAATAATATATGATAATGTATACTGTAGATAGAGGGCCGATTTAATTAGCCACACCCATCATGTAGAATTAACCGCTAATTGCTAAGTATGCAAGTTACCATGCAACTGCATGTACTGTAATACTGTATTGTTTTCATAGTTGAGTATCTTAAGTAACATTAGATTAAATGTACCGTTACTAGTACAAGTATTTATCGACTGCTGTTGTTACTCTTTCAAAATTGGCATCTATAATTATTATTCTAAATTTAGTTGACACTATACTGTATAAGACACAAATAACTTGGCATTTGCCAGTTAAATTTACTTTGGATGTCGACCTCAATAATTGTTTTCATAATTTCTTTCATGCAATTTTGAACGACGACCAAATCGTGGAATTGTTTCTCCCAAATGATTTTGCATAAAATGTGAAGTAATCTCTTTTATGGGTCAAATCGTTAGGTCAGAGGTGGTGAATTAGGGTGGAGCATCATAAAAGCATCTACTTACATTAAACTAAAACAGATAAACATAGCAGTAAACTTCAATGACTTTTGGCTTATATATTTTTTATGTTTACTTATTGCAGTATAATCCAATGAGATTATGCATGCTTTATTCCAGATTAATAAAATTGAAACAGTCAAAGCTAAGTCTTTGAAAACCTAGAATTTATGGCTAATTTTATTATTTATCATAAACAACTACCGGTATCTTAATAACAATGAGCATTAATATTTTGTACCAGTAATCGAAAGCCATATACAATATATCAGATTGTCTCATTAGTCCGGTTGTGCTTGTTTCTATCATGAATTGAAAATATAAACGACGAACTAAAAAACGTACGAACTAATGAAACTATCCAATCATTTGTAAGTTGTCATTAATAACGGTTTTTAGATTTAATTTGAAAAGTTGGCTGACAGCTAAAGCCCAGTTGCAATGTCAATGAATATACAGTAGCAAAAAATAATTTTAATTAGAAGGCCGCCCACTAATAGCATTATTAACTTAGTTTATGTATACCGTAAAGACAAAGGAGTTACAATGACAATATTAATGAAATCAGCTTCTTAATACATATATACGGTATTTTAAATAGGTATTACCTGTACTTGGCCCAATTTGACTTTTTCCATTATCAGTAACAATAATTTATTTCCCTATTGTCGTCATTTTAAAACGTTAATTAAGAATTGAGACTGGAATAATGCTGTCCAATAACAATAATATTGAGCTTTAGTGGACGACCGACATCAAGCATGGCTAAGCGAGATCGGATCATGTTAACTAATAGCGTCAATTGCTAAAATGGCTCATTAGGTACTGTATAATGTATACGACTTTACATTTAATCAGTATTGACCTTGCCACTACCAAACTTAGCTTTAACGATTGCGCATAAATTACATGCTCAGCTACAACTTATCATTTTTTTTATTTTGAAATTTATTTCAGTTTGATTAAATGAAGATAATTAAATGAAATGTACATTTTATCATTTTAATTTTACTGTATAATAAGCTGGAGAGCACATCATAATAAATTTAGATGCAAATAATGTGCTTATTTTATAAGTTACATGTTGTGAGAGAACAAGCTGTACTAAAAACAAGATATTTTTCTAGCAGCGTGTAACTTAGCTCATTGTGATCGCTTGAGATAAATACAAATATAAAAATGCTAAAAATAACAAAAATGACTCTTAAGATTCGTGACATTATGGTCAAGTACAAGCTAAGTTTATATTACTTTCGTGTTTGAGGAAATCTTAACTTGTACACATTAGTTAACATAAAAAAATGAACAAATGATCAAGTTGAAAAGCAATGCCATGTTTTCACAAAAAAAATATCCATTTAAAGTCTGGGTGGCATACCAAATGTACGAAATGCAAACGATTTACATTTTACAACATTAGAATTTAACATCCAAAAGCTCAATAACTTATAATGGCAATTTTAGCATTCTAAAGTACAACAGAGGCTTTTTGCTAGTATTGTACAGTAATTTTAAGCACCCAAATGAAATTTCGTTAAAAAACCATACAATAATGAAACATTTTTAGAAATATTAAACCTCAAAATTTACGTCTAGAAAACAAAATTGCTTTATCGAAATTAATTTTCAATAAAAGGTATTGGGCAATTTAGTTGGCGGTGGAAAGGAATTTGCTTGTAAAAAAATGACGGTCGTTATTTCTGTTATTTGAGCTACACAATTATTATTGGTTGTTAGTGCTTCGTCGTAATTGGCAATTTGCTATATTGCAAAAGTCATGGCTAATCTGCTATATTAATTGCAGTCCAATTTCCTCGATCCCCTATGAACTTTTGGTTTTGACATGCAATTTGATGTCTAAAAGCCATTAGATAGCATTATGCTGTATTATACTCCATAGGCTTTGTCAACTAGATATTTTATCTTTTTTTTCCTTTTCATCTTAGCATTTAAACAAGATTTTTTACGACATGCAGTAAATGGGAAAATCGCGAAGCTATGTTGATTCATTACATTTTTGTTCATAATGAAAAAAAAAAAAATAACATTCTTCTCTTATTTCTTAAATGAATAATAAAGTTATTAAATTGCTTTCAGATATATATAAATGTATCTAAACTGTATGTCCAGTTATCTCAGATGCAGCAAACAATCGCATGATATTTTACAACTTCTATTTACAGAACGATTTTCACTCATATGATACATTCACTTTAAGAAATGAAAATAAACAAAATACGATATACTACTGTTAAGTCATAAAGTCATTATAAAGACATTTAAAAAACTCGCAAAGACATCATTTTAATGAAAGTTTAAAAAAATAAAGAGATCCATTATTTTTTATAGCTAGGCCCTTTTACCCTTGGATCCCCAATATAGTTAATTCACTAAGTATGATAGACAAACAAATTTGTTGACATTTGCATTGCCATGACAACGTGTGATGATTACTTTTAGTTTGGTTCTGTCGTACCGTCGTTAAAGCATAAATTTTATGTTTTTCCAGTATTTTATTAACACATAATAAATTATACAGTACGTGTTATTACAAATATTTTTGGATGGAAATTATTTTAATAATTTTAGACCTTTGTAAACCTTTAAAGAAAGTTTCTCCTCCTTCACATAAAATTACGAAAGTTACATTTAAAAATAGACTGCCGTTTTATAATTTATTGCTATCCACTCCCTGCTTATATTAATTAGCTAATACGATATTTTAATAGGAAGTCGAGGTTGATTGGATAATGCAATACTCAATTACAAGTCAATCAGTTCACTAGCTATTTTTAAAATTTTTTTAATGAAGTGAATACAGTACATATATTTAAAGGTGTGTTCCTCCACCACCCACCTACATTTTAAAACTCACTTTATTTTTAAAATTGATGATTATAAAATGGATTTGTATGGGTGCTACTGACAAACAGGTCGACAGGAATCCTTCAATTGTTAAAATTAAAATTCTACTTTAATAATATTGGCAGTTTATTATTACACATTGTAATTCCGTCAACAAAACGCTAGATATAAATTATTGTATACCCCCTGCCGGTTGCAAATTTTAATTTGTTGATGAAAAAAACAGAGGCGATAACATCTTAATATATGGGGGAAAAATTCCTTAGATTAAAATTTTAAAATTGCATATAGCTTCAAAACAAAACTTGAATTTATTGGCCTGTAATCGGTTATTTACTGCTTAAAATATTATAGAAAGATATTATTATAAAAGGAAATGCATTAGAAACACAATGTAATTATTTTTGTCATTTTTTTATGGTGCTTAGTAAATGGAATAATGAGATTGTATTAATTTCTACCATAGGAAAACTAGCAATTACATAATTACTCGGTCATTTTCTCGGTTTTTAATTAAAAAAATGATTCTAGTAGGATTATACAGTATTTTGGTACCAATTGGACAATGATTATTTTTGGTTCCAACCTGACAGAAACAATTTGAATCAAATTATTGATTCTCTGTTACATCGATAGACGCCTATTCGACTACTAAAATTCAGTTTATAGCTCAGTTTATCGTTTCTTGGGAACTATTTACAATTTTATTAAGTGATTACAATTTGAGAAAGCTGTACAGAATTAAATCAATTTTCTATCACAATAAAATGCATTTCAAAATACAAATTGTACAATATTATTGGGGTACTGTATTACATACAGTATTATCGTTTTATAAGCTTACAGAGAGCTGTTTTATGGTTACTCTCAAAGAGCCTACAATGCTTTGTTGTGTAAATTCATTTTCATGAAAGGAAATTGTAACTGATTAGCAAGTTAATGAGTATTCTTTAGCAATTTGCAGTAGTAAATTACATGTTGACGTATAAGATGATCTGCAAATGTTTCGGTTCATGTAGCTGTTGTGACATCAATAAAATTGTTATATGAAAATGGATAGACGGGGGATAAAACAGTGTACGAGTGGAGCCGGAGCCATCGATCTCAGACAAGAAATAATAAAATACACATCGCAGTTGTGCAATACATCGATGGGTTACAGCATTGTATTTAATGACCAAACAACCAATTGGCGACCATGTTTAGACACAAATGTAATACTGTACTGTACTATCTGGAGAGGGGAAGAGGAAATGAAGGATTCAAAATCCCTTATCAATATGATTCTCAACCTTATTGCGGTTATGTGTTCCAAATTTTAAGTAATGTTATGGAAAGGGGGGATGCATTGAACAACTTGTGCTAACATAAAAACATAAAAGCGTCCTTCAAAGCTTAGTAAAAAAACAACTTTAATGGTGGTATGCGCATGCGTGTGTGGGAAGGGAATTGATGGATTGAGACATTCAGGAGCCAGTGTTGTGATGCTTTGAATTTATGACTGTGGAACCTTGGAATCAAAACAATGACGAAGCAGCACCACCGCCGCGTCGCCACCAAAAACCGTATTTAGAGAAACAGGAAATGAGTGCTACTGTAGTTGTCACATCTAATTTACACTTTATGTACTGTACCTCTTTTATTTACAATATATCTTAACTATTTTGTCCATTTTACAGTATGAAAATTTAACCTGGTACAAGAGATTATTTGAGATGTAAATTTGTTTGTTGGTTTTAACCTTTAAAGCTGATAATGATTATTAAAACTACTAAAATTAGTCAATGGTTAAATAATTTTAACCCCAATCTGTCTTTTTCTTCATCTCGATTTTCTATTGGCTGTTCATACTCCTCCACAAAACTTGATGTAGTAAAACATTTTTCATTTCTTGTGATGTAATAACCAGGAAAAATAAAATGCTAGAAAAAACCAGTCTTCGTTCATAGAAATGGATAAAATATTCGAGTAAAATCTTAACAAGTATGCTGATTTAAATGCTGTATTCAGAATTGCTTTTTTTCTTAAGATTTTTTACGAGGGGGAAAAAAATAGTTTGCGTTTTGCAAATGTTTAGGAAACCGAATGGCACATGCTTAAAAATAGAATTCATCTGAATTTTTCAGCATCCATAACATCAATCATTTAATTTCAAGTTTGAACTAGACAGTTTAGCCACTCCTTATAATTGAAAACAGTTATATTGACAAAACCGTTTAGATAAATGCAACAAAAACAAAGGCGGAAGTACTTTGCAGTACTTGAGCAGCAACTATTCACTATTCTTTTATTTACAATATATTAAACTCGTATAAATTTAGTGAATTAAATGGCAAATCTCACTTATTGAATTAGAAACGAGGGATCTCAATTAGCATAATTATGGAATTATCCATAATAGGATCAATTTGGCTTTGATATCAAAGCATCTAATTAGTAATTTTTACAACATAAAGTTATAAACTGAGTTAGTGTCTTTATAAGATAAATTTAATTCTTGAAATTTTAAAATCTTTATCATATTTATTTATTTACAACGTTAATTAAACAAGTCCAAAGTTGTTTGAAAATTTTTCCACTTAGCAGAAAAACTTGATTGTGTAAATAATAATTGGTTTGGATGTTATTTAGTAAAAATCAAACTTTGATGCTTATTTTTTAATCTGATAAACTAGAAAAACTAATAAGGGTAACCAGCAATTAGCACATACTGTATTTTAATAACCCAGTCATTTTTATTGACTTTCCCCAGTTTTGGTTGTTAGATTTTTTATGAAATTGTATTCGTCTGGTTTTTGCAAGTTGTTAAGATATAACGTTGTTTAATGTTTATGGTATACTATTTAGTATAATAATAAGTTAATTTAAATTGAACTTACCACTGTATCCGTCATTTGCATGCTGGTGACTTTTTTCGTTATTGGTAAGGCGACACTAATGGTTATGTAATGCATAGATAATATGACCATGTACATTAGCACAATTGTCCTTAGACTAAAACTAGATAGTCGTTGATATTTTGACCTTTTTGGTCTATCACCGTTTATTTCTGATAACCAGGCAATGTTTTCTTTAGTACCCATGTTATTGTTTTTAACGTTACTTGATTTGCTACAATTACGCGTTTCACTATTGGAAACTGATGATGTCACTGCTAAAGATGCAATCGACCGCTTATTTGATGATGATAACACTAAAACAGGACTCATTTCTACTGGTGATAAAGAAATGTGCACACATTGGCCAGCAACTGTATTCATTCCTAAAATAAGTAAAGAAATTCAAGTTAGAAACACTTAACATGTTGAAATGCTTAATCATTTTGAGACATTTTTTTTTGTCTCGTAGTCTCAAAATCCTGTATTTATGTTTGCACCAAATTCAGGCACTAATAATCACATTTAAGTCACAACTGGTCAATGTAAGGTCCGAAATGACAAGTTTAACTACAGTAATCGATGTAAACCCAGTTTGTGATCAATTAACAAATATACAGTATGTGAAAAAACGTCAAATTCGGCGCAATCAAATGAATTTTGGATCGTAGTAAACCTTGTACTATCTAAAATGTATACACATTCACACAAATTTAGCTTTGATGCATGGTTTTTGTCATTTCATTGAACTTCCTGCTGAGTAATAATGTTTAAGCATAGAAATTTATTCAACTGTGGGTGTAAACTGGTCATGACAGACTTCACTGTAACATAATTAACAGCTTTCTACGTCCTAGTTACAAAAATATAAAAACATAGCTGAACTGTATAATAATACTTAAAAATTATTACTGTATCAACACTAATTTATTCTCATTACCTCGTGTATGTTTGACCATTAATGAAATTGGTTAAATAACTTAAATGTATACTGTACTTCCAACTTAAAACGATCATCATGACTGCTGGAACGAAATGTCAGTGTTTTATTTGAGCATTTAACGTTGAAAAATGGCACAATCTAAATAATTTTAGGAAAAACAGGAAAAGTTTGAAGATGAGGGGAACAGAAAAAAAAGTCTTAAATCAAATTGTCTTAACTGGTTTCTGTTGTGCGTAATTCCCGGAACATTTAAAATGTTTCATATGTGCTGCATTTTTATACAGTATATCATTTATTTTGAAAAGTTGAAAATAATTTTTTTCTTACTTTTAAAATTAGTAAATTTTGGCCGCTACTCAAGTGCAAGAGAGACAGTTTTGTAGGTTTACAAAATAAAAGTGGTACAAGTACTCTTGTAATTTGACACTAGCTAACCAAGTCAACCTCCACTGTACTTGTACATTCACTAAACAAGCCCCCTTCTAACTTAACTGTATGCTTTTTTGTTTGTCCCTCAGAGTCATACTCTCCATCACTTCCTTTTTTCTATTCTTTGTAAACTCATAAAAATAAAAATACTGTTTAAACTGCTAAAAATATATACCCAGATAATGGATAAAGTCACAAAACTAAAAAAATAATGTTATGTTTTACTACTATACTCTTATATGTAGAAATATACGAGGTGCGTTTGAAAAGTAAGTTTTATTATGATATTAATTATATTTTACTTTATAAGTTATTCACTATATAAAATTGTTTCATAAGTTCGTTCGTGTCTTTATTCTAACGTTAAAATACTAATGCTTACAAGCTAAAGTTAAGATAAAATCAAATGTTAGTAGTTTGGCTAACAGATAATCATTAACTTGGATTTGCAAACACTTTTTGATAAAGTGTCACCAGTTTAAAAGTATTTAGGCCAATTTGAAAAACATTTTCTCCAATGATACCAGTATTAATCATGCAGTTTTTAATATTCTTGAACAAACTTAAGTCCCATTTTTAATCGATTATTACTCGAAATTACTGAATTGGAAAAACTACCGTACATTGGTCAGACATTTGTCGATATGAACTATTAAACCAATTTAAATTGGAAAATAACTTAAGCTATTAAATATTTTATACATTACCGGGTATATTATAGAGCATTTTACAAGTATTCAAACGCTTTGGAATTAATACAGCCAGGCATACATACACATTACACACTTCCTTGCATGATAAATAATAGTTTTGGAAGGTTGAAAAACATCCTTGAAACATTTTACATGACTATTTTTTATCTCTTGAATTGCTCTTGGCAGTGCTGATTGAATCTATATAAAGACGTAACGGTACAAGTGCAACTACCTGCTTTTTATGTAGTTTCTTCTTCAGGTTTACCCAGGGCCTGTGCACACACAAGCAGTTATTTCGCTGCAGGTGAGTCACCCACCAAAACCACTTAACATTGATTGGTCAACTTGATTAGCTCCGTATTTATATTGATCCACTGTAACAACAACTGACACTGCATTTTTTTGTATCTCCAAAATATTTGCCGTTGTTGACACACTTTGGTTGACGCACAAATTCAACTATGACATTGTCATAATACAAAATATCCACAGCTCTACTACTGTATATATTTTCCGAAATAAAATATTTGCAGTGGTTGTTGTGTGTCTATTGGGAGTTTAAGAAGAACACGTGTGAGGTGAAACGTCTGTCGCCATAACCATGTTGAAGCAATGAATAACAACCAAAAAAGTAATAATAATAATTAAATGAGATTTTGCATATTATTATTATTATGGTAATGCTGATGGACACTTCCCGTGTTGCTGAAGCAATTTTTTGGTCTAATAAGGTATTGCTCGTTTAGTTTACTGACTGTGGTGGAGGAGGTGGTGGTGGTGGCAGTGGCATTATCACACATACGGCTGGTGAGCGTTTCCACCACCGAATGCAATTGGAAATAGAATGGCAGAGAGTTTTTCTCAGTGTACTGTAGACGTTTTAGTGTGTTTGACCTCCATACACAACTCTCATGTTTTAGTACCAGTCTTGCTTTTGTACTTTTGACTATATACAACTCAGCGCCATCTGTCCGTACTATGCCGAAATGAAACACAGCTATTTATTATTCTGAAAGCGTACAACCGGCCTCTTTCGTAGTATTTTTTTATTACCAATTTGTAAATATTTGATGGTATTGTTTGTTTATAGAGAAAAAAGTCTCCCCTAACATAAAAGAGTATTCAGAACTTCAGAGTGGTATTGAGGGCATACATTTTAATGTCATTAACTGAGTTTTATGGAAACAATTACTTCATTTGACTTTTGGTAATACAGTACTACTAATTATTTTGAATTAAAATTTTAATATTTTAGCTTGAAGTAAACTTATTCCGATATTTAAAATGGTTTGACTTATAGAAATATGTATACCGGTAGTAATATTTGCTGTCTTTCAAATCATACATTATTACTTACAGCATTGTACTAAATTGCGTTTGATTTGAATTATCAATTACTTGGCCTAAAATAACCGTTATTATATATTTTATCTTCCAATATCAATTAATAAATAACAAACCAGACACATAAGCCTTAAGTAAATATAACTTAGTACAAAAGGAAATTGTATAGATAAATGATAAATCTAATGAAAGCTTCCGGGTGCAAATATTAAATACTCACAGTATACAGTACAAGTTAATCCAGGCAATATTTTATTGACCACGTAATTTAAACTAGTTATTTACCGGTATTATGCTAAAAATAAGAATAAAAATTCAAATAAAAAAAAAAAGATTTTTAGTTACTGTAGTTGGTTAACCATCATTTTGTTAACTTACCTGAAAAATGGTGCAATTCTCTATAATTGCCGAAATTTTAAAGGTTTTAGGTTACCATTGATTGAGCAAGACGTCATTACAATTAATTTTTTTTGTTATTTTATTATTGTCTGATGTAGTAGACAGACAACAAAACTAATGATGACAGATTGTTTTTTTTATTGTTGTTGTGCCGTACAGTATACCTATAAAAACGTTGGCATGAATGAGCATATGCATCATTGTTTATTATTTTAAAAATAGGCAGAGTGTTGAAGTAAAAAGCAACTAGCCAAGGTAAAAGTAAGTAGGGCGGGGGATGACTGAGGGAGGGTGTGAATGAGTCACCTACAACATGAACACAATGTGTTATTAAGTGTTTTGGGCAGGGATGCGTTTACTTTTGATGTGTGAGACTTTTACGCCGGTCGTTGATCTGGCCGACGTCATTCAGACGTTTGCATTGCTGCTGCTTCACTTGTTGACGTTTAAATGAAATAAGAACGATAGTGAATGATGATGCTATCGCTTTTTCCTGTCACTTTTATACTAATATTGGTTCCATTCAACCGCTGCATGGTTTAATTAGGAAAACACCAGGAAATGGCAGGCTTAACATCATCAACGTCCTGCGATTAAATTTGATCATAAATGTTATTTAAGTTACTTTGAACAGATGACCTGATTAAAATAGTTGTGAAAATCAAAATACGATTTTAAATGGCTTTATGTCTTAAGAGATTTGCATTTACGCTAATTGAGAGATTCAAATTGAATTGGGTGGTACACATAAGACTGCTAATTTTTAAACTTGTATAGTGGCATTTTAAAATGATAATTATGACTGAAAATTGCCACTATCTTGCAGTTTATTTTAACATAAAAATTTATTTCTTGTGATAAAAAATGGTCCATAAATTTCAAAATCGTAAAAAATTGTAATGTGTGGCAGTTCCACTTAGTAGAAAATTAGAAACTAGTTGCTAAATTTTATGTTTTAGCTACTATTTTATTGGTACCATGGCATGCTGTGTCATTTGTAATCTTTTGTTTAGTTATAATTTTGATATTGTAATTTTATGCTTATAAAACGTTATAACGTTTGCTTTTACTTGTACAGTAAGTGTTGTAAATGCTGTAATCATCATTATGTTTTAACAAAACAAACCTGATAAAACAAATTAACTTGTATAAATGCAGTATTGTTGTTATAACATGTTTTTATTCATGTAAGAGGTCCACACATTTATGTACTGCACAATGACTCCCCCAGTCAAATCCCCAATGTGTTTATTTATTTGGTGATGTTTAATCTTTTATTATTGAAATTGTATTTGTTTTAGCTTATGCTTTTTATTTCATTTTCATGTAACTTTATTTTGGCTAAAGGGGATTTAAACTTGCTATTTAATTGTTTGCTTAATTTTTTTTTACTAAACTGCGATACTATACGAGTATAAAAAATTCTGTGCTGTGTGTAGGTGAATTAAAAGTTGAAAATTGTAATAATATTGTCAGTGTAAATAATGGATAAAGCTTATTTTGCATTATAAAGTAAAAAGATTTATTATGCAAACGGTGTGATTGTTCAGATGACTAATTTTCTTATTACTATTATTAGACCATGCTATACTGTAGTGTACTGTACGGTACAGTACAATGCAACTGTGATTGTGGTTAGAGCTGAATTTAGTTAGGGCTTGGTTAAAACTTACAAAAGTCACATTATTTTGTTCCATACAGAGGTGTGGCTATGTTAAAGTGTCAGAGGCTGCTTTATGTTAATTGGTAATGTATGCGCTGTTTCTAACAGTCAGTGATATTCACCCCAATAGTGTGTTTACTATAATAATTCATAATATATGACCACACCAATGGTTGCAGGCATTGCAAATTTAACCCATACAGGACAACTTCAAGTATTTCCAGACAATTAAAAAAGGGGTTAAACGGTGCTATTATAGACAGTTTTGAAAATGATTGTGGGTGGTCAAATTACCGGTACTTAGCTATAACTTATAAAATCAAATTATTTCTAAATAAATTGTTTTAAACTATGATCTATTATACTGTTGCAGATATTTAATATAAGTTCGCAGAACAATTGGACATAACAATATACCTAAATTACTATCCCTTAATTATTTTGCAGGGTATGTCAACGTTAATCATATATTCAGAGGTCAAATCCAACGTCCAAGTCAAATTGTTACTGCAATTACGATGAATAATGTTTTTGCTCTTAAAAAATAAGGTAAGAGAATTACTTATAATTTCTTATTTAAAAAATAACCTGGTAAGTTTATCGCCTTAGGGCTTTTGAGAAAAGTATCAAGTTTTAAGAAATAAAGTACACAGGGCAGTAGTGTATTACGGGGAAAAATTTCTACTAGAAAACGTTTAGTAAATAAACCTTTTTCCCCTAAAAAAAATTAAAGTTCTGAAGTACAGAACAAGTAAATTTTTACGTGTTTATTTTAGACTATTCGTGTCATAAACTACTGTAGAGATGCAAGGAAATTAACTTTTAATGTTTGACAAATGTGCTATTGTACAGTATTTTAGTACTGTACTGGTATTTATACTTATTAATTAATCCTCCCAATCATTTTCATCCTTCTTCCGAATGAGTCGGGTGATATTCTCTCTCCTGAAAATATTCATTTATACTATTTGCTACTTAATTTTAATTTATTATCCAAAGTATACCTGTACTGTGTATAATTAAAATAGATGTCATACAATGGGATGATTATTAGTAAGGCTCTTCGCTAATGTACGACATTAATTAAAAAATAAAATTTAAAATACAGTATCTTTTCCTTTTAAGTACGAATATGATTTTTTTTAAACTTTTGAGATGAAAAACTCATTACCCGTACAGTAAATGGTTTTAAGGTCACTTTCTCTTCTTGAGTCTAGACATCCTACTATGCAGGGACACTTTTCCCTGGACACCTGCTGAAACTTTGCCTCAGGTCTCGTACGGTCATTTAGCTTTTCTTTCCCCACAATTCTTTAGGACCTTCATTAATTTTGTTCTAAGTACCAGGTACATTTAAAGTTTGTTATAACTTAACTGTATATACAAATACAACTGTTCAAAAGTTATGATTCAGCAATCGATTGACCGATATCGCTGACGTATCGATCAGATTTCTAAGAAGATCGAATAGTTTCAGTAAAGTGTGTGGTTACGCTGAAGGGGGTAGGTAGAGTGAATTTAGATGTGTCGACGTGTTTTTTTAACGAATACAGTTTCATAAAATATTGTTGCGAGATGTCGGCTAGCAATGGATTCGCAATTCCAGTTTCAGAATGCAAAACATTCTTTAGTGATGTTGTTTGTAAATATCCAGTTCCAGTTCCAACTGGTACAGATAACCATTTAGCAGTGCCAACGAAAGAATTTCTCTCAGCTTGTAAAACTATCGTTCGATTATTTGGTGAGTGACATTTCAAACTCCATGATATACAAATAAAATACTGTAATAATTCATTTTACAAATTATTTGGGATACACTGAATGGCTAAATTCTTATCTAACAAGAAGACAGAATAACTCGAATAAGTAAATTGATGGCGTGATGTCCTCTTCGCTATCGCGATATTAACTTGCAATGCGAATCGTTTGGCCTCATTTGACTTCTTTAAAGGCTATTGACTTAATTATTAAACTACTTGTCGTTTGATAAACTGAAACTGTTGATTAAACATTGAATTTAAGAGCCGACAAAATATGACAGCAAGTGCTAAAGTGCCAACATGTTAAATCTTGTTGGTATAACGATCAGCTGTTCGCACCTGTGCGTTGTTTGCTTTCGAATACAGTATGATAAAACGACCATATGCCGTTAAACATTTATTATTACATTGGCTGATCGGTGTTTAATTAAAAATAATCGTTGTCATTTTTTACGTTTAGAATTGCAAGGACCGGCGTTGGCACCGGTAAAATATGACGTGAGTGGAAATATTGAGGTACGATAAGATAATGTAAACTTTGAATATGGACTTTCTCTATTATAATGGAATTGCGAACAAAAATTATAGGCTCTGGAGAAGAAATTTGCTACAGATGAAGAAAGGTTCGCTCTTATTGATGACATGATTAAAATTGAAATCGACGAAAATCAAACTAGGACCGCAACGCAGGCACTTTTATGGCTGAAAAGGTATTTTTAAACTATTTTTTGTAACAATCGTCAAGAAATCACGTTTCTCGACTGACAAGTACATATTTTTCAAATTTTATTATAATAAGAATAAACCACGAATAGGATACGCACCGTTTGTTGATTAAGTACAGTACCTGTATTGGTGAACTGGTAATACTGTACTAAAAATTTTCTCTTTTACCAAGATTTTGCAAGTGAGATTCGTTGTGATTTTTATCACTGTAGTAGTAAAATCAGTCGTTTATGATGATGATATACTGTTAATTTTACTAGTACAACGAACTTGCTATATTTAACCAGATCTGCTTATTACTATTATTAAAAAAAAGGAATCCATCTTGTTGTTGACAAGTACTGTACTTTTGATTATTTATTTTTAAGAGCTTTGGAGTACACAAGAGTATTCTTGCAATGCATCATTGATGACCATAAAAGTGGACTAAAAACAGAAAATCTATATCCATTCTGTCGTCAAGCTTATGAAGCAACTTTAAAACGATATCATGGCTGGGTTGTTCAGAAGTTTTGTGGTGTAAGAAGCATAATTATTTAAATATTGTATGTTTACTGAGTTTTTAACTGTTTTAGTTGGCTCTTCATGCTTGTCCATGGAGACGTGATTTGATGAAATTGTTTTCAAATGGCAAAGAAGGAATGGATGATTTAGTCATAATTGACATGGAAGAGTTTGTTGTTTCAATGAGCACAAATCTGGATATCATCATAAAAATGTATGACGACTGGGGTCTGAATTCGGACGTAAAAGTATGACACCAGTAATTATTCTCTGTCCTTAATAATTATGTGCTTATCCAAGTATAATGCGCACCAATCAAACAAATTAACTACATTACAACGCACATATAAAACCATTAATGGTTGACCATCCTTTCTTCCTTCCAATAACATTGTTTCAAAGATAAGTTCAATCCAATGCAAAGTTCATACATTTTGCTGGCCTTTTAGACGCACCGGAAATCATTTAGCAGCAAATGTTTATATTGAGAAGGTTAGTGATGTTAACGGGTTATTCCTCTGAAAGAGAAAAGTCAAAAGTGCTTCTTTATTTTGATTATTATTGTTCTTTCCAAGATTTTTAAGCACGTTGTAAATATATTAAGTGAGAGCGTTTTAAGTCTAAAGCTGTGTTATTGTTGATGATTTAAAATGCATTCGTCCAAAATTATTTTAATTTTTTTTTAAAAAAAGTGTAAGACTTTTCTGCTAACTGGACGAAAGTGCAATAAGAATTTCATTCCAGTAACCTCAATGTCAGTCAAATGATATTTTGCTTATCAGAATTAGCCATGTGTGCCTGTATTTACAATCAAAACTGAAGAAAAGATTATTCTGTAAAAGGAATTTGCTAAGCTATTCTTGTTTTATCATGAAATTATTTTAAGGCTGCTTATTTTCAATTATAAAAGAGTGATAATTAAAAACAAATTAAATTTAAAATGCGTTAGTTAAATATAGTATGATATAGTCTTTCTGAAATATTTATGAATTTGAAAAATAAAATGTACTGCTGTTCCATAATTTAAACTTTTAATATTTTTTAATGTAATTGAAAATGTTTTACATCACTAACGTTGAAGAATTAATCACTGTCCGACTTTTCGCTGGATTCTGGTGTCGAGAGAATTTCTTCCTCCTCTTCTTCTTCAGACGCTTCCTATACAGAACAAAAATTTGTAGATACAATATTAGAGATTCACGATAGTAACATTTTTTACCTTCTCCTTTTTAATCTTTTTCTTTGCTGATGCTTTCTCGCTTTCTGACTCGGTGTCCATCGCATCAGAATCATCCTTACGTTTAGATTTTGGTTCTTTAGTCTTTTTCTTCGATTTAGCATCTTCATCAGAAGAATCTTCTCCCGAGCTTGAAATGTACTCCTTACTTTTGTAAGCACCTGGACTTTTTTGGGGCGATTTGTTTTCAGGTTCTTTGCTTTTTTTCGTTTTCTTAGCTGCTGGTGCACTTGTAGTTCCGCCACCTCCAGCTTTGTATTCGGCCATGGCTTTTTCGTAATCTTTCTTAGCTACTTCAGCCAATTTCTCATATTTCTAGACATAAATCATAAAATAAAGTCAACCGACATTCCATCTCAACAGATTTTATGCAAATACCGTTTTATCTTTCATCTCCTTCCATTTCTCACCAGCTTTCTTGGTCATTTCAGTCATTGAAAGTCCTGGAAACTCTTTCTTTAGTTTTTCACGGCTTTCGTTTAACCACAAGAAATAAGCCGACAGAGGTCTTTTTGGCTTGTTATCATCACGTTCCTTTTTAGGTTTTCTGGGCTTTCTCTCTCCAGACTGTCAGTATTTAATTTTAAACATTAAACTTCAAAAGCTCAAAATTCTGTTTGTATACCGATTTTTTAGCTGGCTTTTCTTTTTTCTTTTTCTCTTCTTTTTCTTTTTTAACTTTTTTTGTTTCTTTTCCCGAGCCACCACTTTCGTCATCACTACTTGACGAATCTGTTGCGTTACTGTCGTACCTGTTTCAAAGAACAAATTTGATTTAATGACTTGTTTGGTGGCAATGTAATATTAAATTTACTCTTCAGCAACTTCACTGCCACTTCCATCACCAGGATTGAATGATACATCAGACGATTCATCTGAATCCCCATCATCATCATCACGTTCTTCTCCCTCAGCTTTAACTCTGGCTAAATAAGCATCCGGTTCATCTTCTTGATCGCTGTCCACCAATTCATCTTTGTAAGACTTTTGATCCTGTTAAACATCATTTTAGTTCGCATATTACATTTGTTTTTATTTGTCACACATACCATTTGGCTGCGATTTTTAACTCGTAATCTCTTGCTTGAAATGAAATCGTATAGTTTTCCATATTCCTCTCTTAATAATAATACATAGTTACCGTTATGTTAATAAGACATATATATAAATTATTCTTACTTTTCAATGCTGCTAAACGTGTGAACGACTCCGGCTTTAGTTTCAACTTCAAAGTCGAACGAACGTGTTTTACCGCCACTTCTGGCAAAGTTTACACTTTCAACTTCATCAAATCGAATGTGAATAGGGGGTTTATGAACGTAAATAAATCCTCGTTCCAGGGGATACATAAATCCGGCTGCAGCTTTGTATGAGCATCCTATGGCAGAGGTTCCTGAATTGCTATCATAATTGGCAAAAATTAGGAAGTTAATCATTACAATTTTCACGATAAACTATATTACTGCAATTACCCAGTAAAATTTCCTGGAACTGTTATTTTTCTCTGAACCACAACTTTCATTATTCTACTCATAACTTCATAGGTTGGACCAGACATTTCTCTTTGAATCTTTCCTTCATATTTTTCCTTAATTTCTCGCCTAAGCATTAATCAATCTTAATAAGAGTAAAAGTCTAAATTGACAACATCTTACTCAGTTAATCCAAGCTCTAATGTTGTCTCTTCATCATTAGTAAATAACAAAATCAAGAAATGATAACGTGTTTGACCTTGTTTGATTGGGGGATCAACACTGACCTGCAGCATAAATTAATTAATATTTTTATAGACAAAACAAGCAAATGCTTGAATACTTACGACAAAAAACATTTGTCTCTGATCTTTATGTGGAAGTAAAAACAAGCGTAAAACTGTAGTAAGAGGAATTTTGTAATCGAATGTTTTTCCGTGAAGTTGTACAAAACTTGGAAAAATTTTAATGTCATAACGACCTCTGTTAAAAACAAAAATATCTAAGTTAGTTGCATGTACATGTAATATTCATTTATATTGACACCCACCTTGGTGTGAGGCACTGAATTTCTTTAAACGTCCCGATGGCATCGCCAGTTGCCTGAATAATGTTTGCTTTCTGCATGACATTGTCATGAAATGCCTACAAGGAATAATTTATTTATATTTCCTACAGTTATCAGTTCACACAGTATCAAAAATTACCTGCACTGGTCCCAATTCTCCTCCAGAATCAGTTGGTATGTGAAACCTTAATTCCATTAGAGATACAGCAGCATCGTCGTTTTGGTGGAACTCTAACGTTACTTCGTTTTTAGCTGTCTGGCATGCAGAAACATTTACCATTGGAATTTCAAAAGCGGTAGCATGATTCACATCGAAAGACAAAACAGAGCCTATATATTATAACATATAATTAATAACCAATTAATGTAAACAATCTTATCATTTACCTGTAAATTTGGCTGTTCCCCAGTTCCAGCCTTTTAAAGATAAATCTTTCTCTGTTAAGTCCATGTTTGTATGTTGAAAGAATTTCGTTAACTTTTCATGGTCCTAAAAAAAACCAGGCTAATTAAAAACAACGCATGGTAAATTATGAATGAGACTAACCGTATCTTTGAATCCACCAAAGCGATGCATTTGTCCATTTTTTAACATTATTCTCAAACCATATCCACCACACATGCGTTGCCAATTAAGAGTATCAATGTCAGACGTCTGAATATTTTCAACTTTACCAGTTTTATTGTTTTTAAACACGGCACCGTTCGCAGATAGTTTGAGTCTACCTTGATGCTGTAATTACCAACCAAAACAATGACAACAATCATTTGACTCACGAATTAAAATTTACTTTACCATAGCTCCTGTTACTTCTTGGAGAACATCTCCAAATTCAAGAAAATCCATGTTTGATGCTGTATTGCTATGATAGAATAGTTTATGTTTTTGAAATATAAAACTAACACGTTTTGAATCTAACTTCAATGAAGTAAACCTAAGCGGAAGATTGCAAAAAACCGCGTTTGCCAAGCCAAATGTGAAAGGTACCCACACAAAAACATACACGGCGTGTCAAGCTGTCAGCAAAGCGCGATTTCCAATGTCCCAATAGTGAAATTAAGCAATATTATTGGCTGATTTTGTAACTTAGTGCGTATCACGTGATACATCCATATTGCTAGGTTAAGGAAAATTGGCTCTTAACTACTTAACTCACAACAACTCGTGCTAAAAAAACTCCTTGGTAGAATCGTTTGGATGTAATTTTTAGGACGCCAGTTGTTAAGTCTAATTGTGGTGGGCGAATCATAAACGCAAATCTTTAGCATTTCAGCCTCAGCAGCTTTTGAGTGATTGTGTTTTGTTGTGAAATGTCCAACATAAATAAATGGCGAATCAGATGAAAGGTAAATTTTGTTTAATGATTTTAATTTTATATAGAAAGCGTTGAAACGAAACTCATTTGCAGGAGTAATACATTACTTAAGCACATGCAATTATAAAAAGTAATGTAAAATATTTAATGCATTTTGTCTCATCGATTGCGCGAATAAAGTACAGTACATGGATAAAGTCATATGATGGGAAGAATGTTTTGCATTGTACTGTCGTTGCTAAACAATAAATAAAAACAAATGGGGACGCTTAGTAATCATATTTCTTTTTTCTTAGAAACTTACTCTCAATGGCAATCCATTGACGAAATATCGTTATTTTTACATGACGGATTAATTCGAGCTTCGGATTTGATCGAAATTCCCGAAGAAACTCTTAAAAACAACCGAAATTCTACTTTAGTCGCCAATGGAGTTGGGGAAAGCGGCTCGTCTGAGTTGGAACAAATTTGTTTTGACACTCGAAGTCCGAAAGAATTAAGTGATCGTATTTTATCGGTGTGCGGTACACGTAATAATGCCTATGTACAATTAGTTGCATATCGTTTAAATGCGCTGCGTGGATTATGGAATCAAAGGCAACTAGCAGTGGATCAGGAAGAAAAAGCGGAAAGTTTCGGTGATGACAGTGTTGCAGCTTTAAATAACAGACAAGCATTGAGTGGGTTGTGGCATGCTAACGATACGCCATCATTTACTTCACGTCTTGGACTACTGTTGGTTTTACCGCTTTTAAAATGTCAGAGTAGAAATGATCTAGGGCTTCGTGCAACCGTTACTCATCTGCTGTTACAGTGTCTGCTAGACTATCCACCACATAGTTTATCGAGGGAGCCAGAAGATTGTCTAAACGGTTTAGAGGAGCTGTTGTGCGGATGGCTGGAAGGTATGAGTGTGACCGAAACTAGTGATACTTTATCAGCAAGTTTGGCAGAAAGAGAATCAGTGGCTTCAGCTCTTGTAGCACTCGTTTCCAAAAGGGGTAGTTTAAAAAGTTTTATTAATACTTTATACATACTGCACAATCTTCCTGACATTAAATCGTTGCCAGTTGCGCATATTTTGAGGAAATTACTAGAACTAGAAGGTACTAACTGGGCATCACTAGCCGGTAATCGACATGTCATTTGTTGGGGATTTGAAGATATGTTGCCTACTGCAACGAAAAAAGAAGGGGCTGATAAAGAAGCTGATTTTGGCCGAAGTGTCACTTGTGATGGGAAGTTTTTATATACGACAAACTCGGTTGGAAACGGGTTAGCAAAAATTGGTTCTGGATTGGGTGGAACGTTGCGTGGATATGTTTACACTAAAGTCATTGAGCTTGGTCCTGGTCGGGTTGCTTGGGGAGGACCAGGATTACTTTTACACAGACCGCACGACTTTGACACAACCAAAGAATCCACTCGACTTGCAGTTGTCATTAATTCGCATACTCTGAAGCAGGAAGAGACAATCTATATTCCAAGTTCTGTTTCTGTTAAATCGGTTGTTACTACTATACAGTTTTGTAGCGATGGTTTGTATTTTTATTGGATTTGGTGCCCAGGAAATTTTTCTGATAAGTCGATTAAAAGTCAGACGATATATGTGGATACATTCGCAGTAAAGGTACTATGTCACTTCATTATTACTATATTTTATTTGGCAGCTTTTCAAATTGTCTCGATTTTGGCCATATACATATCTGGAAGTTTTTTTATTAAATTAACATTGGTTACCGTTACTACGCTGCAGCTTGCAGTGCATTTATTGATTTATCGATTTGTTTGTTTTTACTTAAAGTATTTTTTCAAGTCTTGTCAAAATTTTGCAAATAAAAACTGGAGATTAACACTTATTGCTAATGGTGCCATACCAATGAAATCAATAATAATTGTTCAACTGTCAAATTCATGTAGAACTTTCCTGCTCAAACTATGATAATGTTGTTTATAAATTTGTGTGTGCGAACTAGATTGGCCAGAATGAAGCTGTGCCTGTAAAGAAACGCATTATTCTTCAAAGAAAAGAAGACTCTGGGTTAAAATCTGTAAATGAAACTTTAATGTCGCTTCTGAGACCCTATCGACCATCCACAGCTGCCAACTTAGTTGTTCTTTCAGGGAACTTGGGTGTACCGTTTGCTCCAGGCCAAGACAACAATGGAGGTACTAAGATAATATCAATGTTGAGTGTTGATTGGGTACTATATACGTATTTTATTAACATGGAATGTAACTTTTGTAAACGTAACAAAAAGCTATTACAAGTTGTGGCATTCCTCTAAAATCTCTGCTGAGAGTACCGATCTACTGCTGTGGTAACTCGGTGGTGATCGTCACATCATCTACTTTAACTGGGAGCAACAACGTCGCTGCCAGGTCACCGTTTGCGAATGCAGGAACTTTGGCAAACTTAAGATGTAAATAAAATATACGAATTAAGATTTTTATTAGTTAACTAATTGCTTTTTTTATGTGTAGCTTTAGCAACATGCAATTTTTTTAGTCTAAAAGATGGGTCATTTATGGGTAGAACTGATTTGTATGACGCACCTTCATGTAGTTTGGCTAGGGGAACTCATCTGTCTGGTTTGGCTGCCTGTTACGATGCTATTAACAACATGATTTGGACGTGTTCTAGCGAGTGGATTGATCAGTTCATAAATCCTGGTCATCAAGCATCTCATCATATTAACCGACGACTGAATATAGACGAAGAATCTTTTATTTTAACTCACCCATCAGACGATCGTTTGTCACTTCCAGATGTAATTAAGCAACTATTACGACATGTTGCCAGCTTGTGTTGTCATCAAACAGAAGTGCAAATTTTCGATTCTCCCATCGTTGGTAATCAAAATTACCAACAAATTCCGTCTAAAGAAACATCGCTATTTGTTAAAATATTGGATATGCTGGAAATGGCGGTTAGAACTCACGATCATCAAATTATATGCTGTAATTTGATTGTTCTTCAGGTTAGTTAAATTATTTCAGATTTTGAGTATTTGATATCAATTGTTTTTGCTATTAGGTAATTTGCAAGTCTCTTAAATTAAGAGTAAATGCAATAGATGGAAAAGATCTTGATCGTACTAGGTATTGCTTATTATTATTTTTCTTTGAATTATTATTCTTATTAACAATTTTTAATTTAGGAAATTGCTATGGCTGTTGCTAACCAATGATAAATATGGAAATGTTAGTAACAAATGTTCAAGAATACAAATCGAGGCTTGTCAGGTATTTTGCACTGCCTTGAGTGTATTGTATTCATCGCCTGAAGATCATGAATGGATTCACAAGCACTTATTAACCGAAGGTGACAAAGTTCCTGCACTAATTTACTTAAGAGAGCTGATAATGTCAGAGTATGCTGAAAGATTAAATCACATTAATATTGATGCGAGTGAATTAAAATATTTGATTTTAACTGACGGATTATTGGATCTCATAATGGACTTAGCGGTTGAAGAATCGCGATGCACTCTTTTAAACTGTTTTCAAGCTAATTCGGAAGAGTTCGAAAAAACTCTATTATCTCTGCCTTACGCTTCGCCCTCTGTTTCTTATCTGTGTTCCTTACAGAATTATATGTTCCGGCAATTATTTTCTGGAAGAAATACCGACAAAAGCGGCGGTGTTTTAAACGACAGTTGCCCAAACGAGACGAGGCGTTTGGCTTTAAGTTTTTCTCAGAAAGTTTTAAATGGCACTCGTAAAGTGTTTGAAATACTGATTGAAATCTGTGAATCAAATGGAAGAGAAGGAATCGATTGTAAACGTATTAATACTATCGAACGGGCTGTGAAATCGACAATTCTTGGCTATTTGCTACCAATTGTTGTGACATCTCTTTCTCATCCAGTACTTCAACAGGATTCCAATATCAGTAATTTAATACCTCAACTAATTCGACTTATCATTTTGAGCAGCAAAATTGCAATTTTACTTAAGAAAAACAATCAAAAATCTCAGCTTCTGTCAAAGCTGCCAATATCACAACCGACTAAAAACGTTGAAGAAATTTCATCTCCTACAGAAGCGGAGAAATTGGAAGAAATGGGATTTATCGATGGTTTAAAAATCCCAGCTCCATGGGCTAGAGGTTGCATCGTTGAATCTATTCATCCAGTCAGAGACAATTATAAAATGAAAGAAACTGTTCACATTCCAGGAGCAAGATCTCTGTTTTTACGGTTTGATTCTCGTTGCTCTTCTCAATACGATTACGACAAACTTCTTGTTTACGCTGGTCCTGATACCAATGGACATAAAGTATCCGAATATGGTGGAAATACATTCGGTTATGGAAGTAGAAGTGTTCTTGGAGGTGGTTGGCCGAAAGATTTAGTCAAAGTTGATGGTGACACAGTAACGTTTGCTTTTGAAATGAGAAGTGGACGTGAGCACAACACTCCAGATAAGGCGATGTGGGGTTTTCTAGTTACGGTTCGTGTGCAGGAATCATTGGAAACAGTAACCAATGGTCTTCCTTTTGTAACCGACCTTGCGTTAGGATTAACAGTTCTTGCCAGCGATATTCTTCAACTCCTGTTTAAAGGCCCGTCTTTATCACCGGAGGAAATCAAATCTGATATTTTACTAAAATCGCGATTTATACAACGTTGTATATGTAACGGAGAAATTGAAACATTTAATAACTTGAAAATCAATTTGACAATTGATGAAAATTCAGAGTTGAGCACAGTTTCAAGTACGTCGCTAACAAGCGGATTTAAAACTACGTTGTCAGCTGATTTTCTTTATAAGCTGAGACAGATGACAGGCTGCTTTGCGCCTCAACTTAGACCGAGTATTCGTTCAGCTCTTCATGTTGATCTTATGGAAGATCGAATTATGTTAGCTATACTAAAACATGCTCATTTACCGATCAATTCTAACGATCTTCAGAAATTACAAGAACAATCTGAATTCCAGGAGAAATTTGTAACCGTTATCAGCCAGTCTTATAGGAAACTAGACGCTTTAATTCGTCGTCTTCAGGCTTTAGCTGAACTGGAGCAGAGATGGCAAAGTGAAGTGGAAGACATTCGCCAGGGAATGGTACCCGCAAACATGGCTTTTTTTGCTGATTATCATTTTTCCGAATCCAAAATCAAAGAGTTATCAATGTTGTGTTTTTTAAAAGAAGTTGACATGGAAGGATGTAGTGCTGAAGTTGTAGTTCATAATTTAAGAGAAAAACTAGAAACGGAAGCTTATGCCAAAGAGGGAAGCAATACTGTGACTGTAGTTGCATTTGCAAAAACAAGACAGTTGGTTTCAACTATTTTGCAACGAGCAGAGATTTTGTTGGCGGTTACATTAGAAGGCAGTGATAAATCATCAATCGCTTCAGAAGAAAAAAAAGAATTATCAGATACTAATTCTTTAGGAAAACCTTCGTATTCACGTAGTTTTTCGGCACCATGTCAAGCCAGTGACATACCGATAGATAAAAGTGCCATTAATGAACATAATATCTTGCAGGTATCGAAGAATAAACGTTTAAGTGGTTTTTGGGGAAGATATTCAACTTCTATTTTGGGAGACATCTCTTCAGATGATAACGACAGCCCATCGATGCTTATTGTTCAATCACCAAGTTTGTTAGACCAATTATTTACAATTCTTAGTTGTCAGCCTGAAAAAAATATTTCATTAAGCGAGTTTAAAGTTGCTGTACAAATCAGAAAAGCCAGAGGGATCCAAAGACATCAATCTTTAGTTTATATGAAAGAACTGTTAACGGCGGCTTTATGTGTTGAAGGAGCAACACATTTACCTTCTGCGGTTACTTCGGTGCTTCAGGATGGACCTAAAACTAATGAATTGACATGCAGTGGGATGATATCACCTGTACGTGAAGCTTTCGCAGATACGGTCGCATCGATTGTTAAATTAGTTTCACAGTATCCTTTGGCATGTTGTAATGTGATCGGTTTGCTCTGTGTTATACCATATTCAAAGATTGAAGAGAGATGCCTAGTTAATTCAGGGTTAGTTCAACTACTTGATTGGATGTGCAGTTTAAGCGTTGTCTATCAGGATCAGCGGTGGAATACATCATCTGACCCTAAAAATGTGCGACAAAGAGTTGCAGCTATGGCTTGGGCAGGTTTTCAGGTATTGTCAAATCGTTGCGTTACTTGGGAGAAAGAAGATGATTTATATGAAGATGAGTTTTTGGTCACGGAAGACCCCGAACATTCTGGTCAGTTGGGCTTGGCTCAACAGGTGGCAACATTGTTAACTAATCATCTGGCTCGAGCCACTGACAACAATTGCGATGACGCTGGAGGAAATGAAGCGTTGCAAGAAGTCTTAAGCTTATTAAATAACCTATCAAAGTCAAAATTGGGAAAAGCTATTCTTAGTCAACCGACGTGCGTTTCCAAATTGCTTTCTTTGCTATTGGACCAAAGACCGTCACCTAAATTAATACTGATTATATTGCAACTGTGCCGCAGTGCTTTGCCACTTATGAATGCAGAAGATTGTAGGAAAGTTATTCTTCCAGCTTGGGGCAGCTGTTCTCAGTGGGGTAATTCGACAGCAGATGTAATTTCAGTTCACATTGCAAGTTTGCTATTGACAAAATTAGCCGATTTTGTCATTCCAGGTAATTAAATTTTTATATTAATTTTAACTGACGACGGTGGTTGGCTTTTGGTCCGTAATGCTTTCAGAACTATAGCTTAATAATACAAAATTCTGAATTTAATTTTTAATTGATGCACTTTTAAAGTTCTTGATTAAGCCCGTTAATGGAGTTTAAATCTCAATTTCTAAAGGTATCATTTTCATACTTATTGAAAGGTATTAAATTACCAAAAGAAAATTTTAATTGGAATGAATTTTAACTTTGAAGTTTAAGACGTCTTGGCGTAATGTAGAAAATAATAACAATGTGGATTTTTAATAGGATTTCCAATGACTGCTGCTTTAGAGTCTTCAACAACTACTAAGAGATTGAATGGTAACTCGACTACCGAAGTTTTTAGTAAAGAAACGGCAATTCAGGAAGGTGATCAAGATGGACGTTTATCTGTGTTTTTGTATAAAAGAGAAGACCAATCAGCGCATGAAGTGATTAATCCTTTGTTCAGTGCCGATAATCGTTTATATCGTTTAAGTGGAACTTCTGAACGTATGGAGAGAATTACTAGAGAGTTAAATAAATTTGGTCGTTCAGAAGTGTGTACTGAAGAGGCTGTATCAGCATTGAGGAGAGCTGCCAAATGGGCTCAAAGTGGAATGGTAGTAAGTACTGGTCCAGTGGAGAAAGATTCACACGATGGAAATGTTGATAAAAGAAAAATGACTACTGACTCGATATGCAAAGAGAAGAATGTTGAACTGGCAAAGTTAGTATAAAAAATTTATTAAATTATTATCTTTTTTGTAAATCTAATTTAATTGTATTTTTAGAAGTGATCCTCTCCGGCTATTTATTAGTGGGCAAGTAGCAAATAGTATGGCTTCTGAGATTATTGGTCTTCTGCATGAATTATTGATAACCGACACTTCATCTAAAATGTGGACATCGTCTGTTCGTAATGTTTTAAGTGACGCTTTATCATGTTTGCCTCAAATAACGAAGCAATTGGACGTTATTGGAATTCCACACGGAAATGTTACAGCTCTGTTACAGAATGCTAGACGTCTTCTGGCTGCTCTTTGTGCACTGGGAGGATTTAAAACTTCTTTAAAAGTAGGATGTGAAGCTTTGATAACAAGTGTTTCAAGCGATAACACATGTCAAACCAAAGGAGTGGTGTTGACATTAGATGAGCAGCACGGTTTGGCTACAGTAAAAATTAAAACTGATCAAGCTGGCGATTACAGTAGTCAATGCAACGATAAAACTTGTCAAGTTCCACTTAGCAGATTAGTTCCTATTCAGTGCAAGCAGTTGCCATTGGATGAACTAGGTTTAACCGATCAGGTCATTCGTGCTTTATACTCGCTTCTTTTATATGAAAGTGAACGAAAACCATTTCCAATCGTTTCATATGGCAGTGATGACGACGTGCTGCCTATGATTATTGCAAGAATTGGAGCAGAAATTCGTACCAGAGCATTTTTGGTGCTATCGTTATATCTTAAAAATAAATCTTTTGCTGACCAGTTCCTTTGTTACTCACCTCGTGCAGTCGATATTTTGAAACAGATGTCATCGGAGTGTTTACCTAGTGATCGAACACTGTCAACTGAAAGTCGCTGTGAAAAGCTAAGAATGTTATTTAGGGATTGTGCTAAGCCTCCTTTACCACCTATTAAGTCACCAGCTTCAAAACCAAAAGAAATTACATGGAATTTAACAAGAGGGTTTCCTCCTGTTCGGGCTAGTTTATTTTCTCATGGTCTCACTGGTATTACATACCTTGGAGAACCTGGTTCTACTCCCCAAGGAATGCCTAGAGGAACATTTATTTATGCTAGTCAGGGAATTCCGTTACAAACATCATCTTTTTACTGGGAAATAGAGATTTGTTCTCTAGGTGAAGTTTTGGGAGATGATAATAGTAACGTATTTTCACTTGGATTAGCTCCTTTACCTGAAAGAAAGGAGATTCCATGGGTCAACCAAATGGGGACAGTTATCATGCATAACGGTCGAGCTGTGCATTACTGTGGAAACAGTCTTCTGACATGGAAAAGCGTGAAATTAGATTGCGCAGAATTTGCAGCCGGGGATGTTGTTGGCTGTGGTTGGGAACGGACAGAGAACTTGCCAGAATTGTTAGGACGACCACCCAAAGGTCATGTTTTTTTTACTTATAATGGACAGTTGGTCACTGGTCAAAATGGTCATTCATATATTGAAGACGTTGTAGGTGGGATGTATCCCGTGGTTCATTTGCAAAAGAAAGGCGTTAGAATTAAAGCAAACTTTGGAACCAGGCCTTTTGCTTACGATGAGGGGCTTCATCATGTAACATCAGCCCATGCTGCTTTGGAGTCAACGGAAGAAATAATAGCCACATTTGGTCTTCTACCTTTTTCTTGCTGTTATGATTCTGAGAGCGAGGGCAGCGATAAAGCTGGCCTAGCTCCTGACACTGGTCATGGAATTGGCACAAGTGCTACTGAAGGCGCTGACAAAACATCAAAAAGTTCAACCGCGTTGACAAACTTGTGTAAAGTTTCAACAGCAATAGACAAAGCGATGACACGAGATTATGAATATGAAGCTTGTCTACATGCTCATTTGGCACCATGTTACAGCAATGTGTTAACAACTGGTCCGGAACCATATCCTTTGACCGGATTAGTTGAAGGAGAAGATAGCACTTACGATGAGCAACTTCAACAAATGCAAATGGAAGATCAGTATGCCTTACTAGTTAAAAATTGGGAAATTAAAGTATTTCCCGTTATACGAAGACGATTTAGAAATGATGGCGAAAGAAAAGACGGATTGGAACAAATTAGAGGAGCCCTTTCGTTGGGTAAGTCTTTAAATTGAAATTAAATTTTTATGTTTTACGTTTTTTTTTTTATATCATTTTTTTTTTTTTAAGGAATGACTGATATTGCGCGTCAAACGGTTGAATATTTATATGAGGAAAATGGTGGTATTCCTCGAGATCTTCATTTGCCCACAATTGAAGATATAAAGGAAGAGATGTCACGAATTTCTTTGGACAGACTTAAAAAGGGCCAAGAAGTACTTATACGTAATCCTGTAGCCAATACAGCTGCTAATACTGGAGTGACTGTGTTACCGAAATTTGCAGTTCCTGGAATGCTCAAAACATTTGGGCTTTTGGCAGTGGTTCTTGTAAGTAATCATTAATAAATATATACCGGTATATTTTTTTTAATATATTTTTGTAACCAATTAAGGATATTGATCACAACAATGAACTCGTTCAATTGGAAATTTATCTGAAAAGTGAAGGAGTACTAGTTAGATACTGGTATCCGATTGACATGCTTGAACGTCCTCCTACTGGGATGAATCGCTCAAGTATCAATTCAACTAATCAACTGATCGACATAAACAATACGGCTGTACATCGTGAATTGATCTATTGGGAAAATGCCGTTTCGCGCGTTTATTGCCGAGAAGCCTTTTTAGAACTGATTGGCAATGTTAAGTGTAATTCAGTAGCTGATGAAGTTATTCGACTGCAGCTTTTGTCTGATAACCGACTTGCAAGTTCATGTTTTAATGGAACCATTTTTGATCGTTCGTTGGATACCTGCTTATCTTCAGCCTCTGCTTTAAAAGCAGATTCCTGTTGTATTTCTGACCTGTTTTATCCTGACGCAACTTATATCCAATCTGAGTTGAAAAAAGTCCTGGAAGGTTCCGAGGAAGACAGGTTACTGGAATTGGCAAATAAGATAACTTCATGTTTACACCTTCAATGTGAAGCTTTATTTCGTTGCGAGCAAGTTCAGATGCTTTCATCAAAAGTTATAAATGATATTCAGGTTCCTGAAGCAGCTTTTATTATTGTCTTTGGAAAAGTTGATCCTGAAAAAAACTCTCCCAAGAACAATGCTTATTGCTGCAGTAAACCATGGGGTAGAGTTTTTTACTACAATGGACAGGACTTTAAACGATACAGTGCATCCGCTAGGCAGGAGGTGGTTTGCTATCCTTATGGACCGCTGGCTACTCAGAGCGGTGCTACCACTAATAGCATTTCAGGAAACTCTTTATTTTATCCATTTCCCACCGTTATTCTTTCCTGTGATAGAGTTCATCTGCGAGTTGTGGGCTATGGATGTGCTGATGTATACGTAATGGTTAATTCAATACCAGCAAATTTTCCTCTCGCAATTACGTTTATTGAAGAACTGTTGCGTTTGTCGTATTCGTCCTCCTCATTCAAACCATTCTCTGTGTTATCAAAAATTGTTGACATTTTATGTATTTTTATTGCCAAAGTCGATTTGCCATTTCGTCTTAAAGAATGTGTATTTCATCTTCTGGCAGAAGCTTTAAGATGTTTATTAGATACTGAGGAAGATTTATCAACAGTTGATTATTCATCTTTAGCTTTGCTTTCATTTCTTCAAATAGAGTTGAAGTTGTTACATGATGAAGAAAGTCGACATTACATTAGTTATTGGCTAGACAGAACAACAAAAGGTGGAACATTAGATCGTTCAATAAGATTTTCTTCTTATTTCCATTCTGTGATGGAAGTTTGTTTGGCAATGGCTGAAATTGCCAATCACAGTACATCTCGGCCATTTCGCAACGCTGGCGTCACTACGTTTGGTCTTTATGGCATTTGTGAAGCTGCGATGGCTTTAAATTCCAGTTCAGTTGGCAGTGGAGTGGTGGGAAATCAGCATGGAAGTGGTGCAGCACCACCAAGTCCTTCAGCTGGAAGCAAACGAAAAAAAATGAAAGCTAAGCGAGATCGCGACAGAGCGTCACCTAAATCAAGATCAGGTTCCAATAGTCCCCGCAGCAGCTTGAGTGAAAATGAACCACAAGCAAGCACAAGTAACACTACCACAGTAGCAGCGGCTAAAGCTGAGGAATTATTATGGTTCCATCGTGCTGTTAACGCACGCGAGATTTTGAGAATTGCAGTGGACAGAAAGGGAAAAAAATCTTCGGGTCTCATGGATGACGCAATCTTGGATTCATTACAAACTCTTAATACAAACACTGCTGCCGAACGTATACTTGTCATCACTGGTATTCCAACGCACTTAAACGAAAATTTGGTAAAGAGAGCGATCGAGAAAGCATTAAGAAGCGTTGGTGGTCCTCAGAGAGGAGAGATATTTGTAGCACCATCAAGTATGAAAGTAGAACAACCATCAACACATATACATTCAACTTCAGCATTGGAATTGGGCACAAGTGACAAGCCAATACATGGATTTGCTGTCGTTGAAATCAAAGTGAAAGCTAAGGTTAGATTCAAGCTTTTTAATTACATATATCGTGACTAATTGTCTTATTTATAGATGGAAGCTGCGAAGAAAGCATTATTTAGGTGCAAAGGTTTATTAGATGGAGGCAGTTTGGAACTTGGGTTAATGACGGAGGAAGTTATTGATCTGGCTGATAATAACATTTCCATATCAACAGTTAAAGAAAACTTACAACTATCTGATCCTGACGACAATTACGCATTTGAAGCTTATTTGAAATACTTGGTACTTTACCTCCTACGCATCGCTTCTTTAATTATTGTTTTAAAGTAACTTTTAATTATTTTTGCAGCTATATAAGGATAATGGTTTTAGTGAGTTACGTGAAGATGCAGTGGGAGTATTGACAGATATTTTTCACAGCTGTTTTGTAACTGATCAACATTTGTCTATACGAGATGTTACGGAAGAGTCTGGTTTTATTTGTCTGAGTAAGGAGCAAATAACCAATCACGCCCAAGGTATTTTATTAGGTTAATGTTTTGTTTAAGGTATTGAAAGTTGCTTTTTTTACATAGGAAATTTACTTCATACATTTGTTACTGCTGTCTATCCGGCAAAAAAGTCAGTTACTGTTAATATTTTAAGTCTTCTTCTTAGCTATGGATTTTCAAAGAAGGGAAATAAAGAAAGGTAAATTAGTCGCTGATAAAATGATTTATATTGACTACGAAGTAAACTTTTAAAATATTTTAGTCCTACAAATGAAAAACCATCGATAGATACCAAACCCAAACCAAAGAAGTCTTCTATGAAGAAATCCCATAAAGAAAAATTCGTATTTATGTGCCAAAACGATCCGTAAGCTGCAAAACAAACATATGTATGTCAATTTAAAAAATGTAACATTTTTAATGTAGCAAAAGTGAAAAAAGTGACACCAAAGACGAGAAAAGTAAATTAGAAAAGGCAAACCAAGTAGACGAACGCTTCTATCTGACTTTAGACGGATTTTTGAGATATGTTAGTGAAAAAGGACAAAAGGACATTCAGGGTGTTTGGCGTGGTTTATTAGCTTGTGGATACGATTTTCATTACGACAGGTTAGAGTTTGCCACTATTTACTGTTGCAATTTTACTGATTTATTTATTGAATTCTATAGAACGTGTTGTATTGATTTAAATCAAGCTCAACACATGACTAGTCAGTGGACACTGGAAATGGACTGTGCTTTAGTGAAACATGTAGACACACTGTGTCGAAAATTTGTGATAAGTCCATCCCAGTTGCATCCACACGAAATATGTTTGTCTGTCTCAGATTTGTCGTCAAATGAAAACATTTGCTTACAAAGTTTACCGTTGGAGAGTTTAAGGTTGAGAATGGCGTTTTTGCAGTCGTTAAACACTACTTTAGAGAACTACTTTTTGCCATTTGTTGAACTTCGTCTGGTTGAAGGATATAGTCATTCCACCGTGCAATTACTCACTCGAGCTAGAGGAATTATATTCCATGATACCAAGATGATACTTATGAATCACGTTTTAAATCTTACAGCGTTGAGAAGAACTGATCAAGCTGCTCCAGAAATTATTCTGGATCTTTTAGAGGTTATTGGAAGTAAGATTCAATGATAAATTTTTATTTAAAATACAGGAATTTAAATTAAAATATTTTACTTGCTTACAGATGAGATTCAGGATATGTCTAACACGCAGTTTTGTCAAGCAATGTCGAAATTAAGTGAAATTCCTTCCAGTCAGTTTTGTGTACAGCTTGCAAGTGGTGGTGACCCAACATATTCTTTTAATGTCAGATACGTTGGAGAGGAAGTTCATGGAACCAGTAAGATCTTAAATATATTTTGCTAATAGTTTAGCTATTAAATTGTCTTTTTACTTTCATTTAAAAATAGGTGGTTCTTTTCGTCATTTCTTATCTCAAGTATCACGCGAACTGCAAAGTTCAGCATTACCACTGTTAGTCCCATGTCCAAGTGCAGCTGTCAATCGAAATAAAGGAAAGTTCATATTGCAGCCTGGAGTACTTAATTTTTCGGGTGAAAAGATGTTGCAGTTTCTTGGACAGGTGAATAATAGTTTAATAACTAAATTAAATCTATTTTACTAAATTATTGAATCATTTGATGTAGTTGTTGGGCATAACAATTAGAGCCGGAATTCCGCTTCCAATCGACTTGGTTCCAGCTTTTTGGAAACAGCTTGTTGGAGTTCCTCTGGATCCTATAACTGACTTACAAGACGTTGATAATCTCACTTATAATTACATTAAAGAATTTGATCTGGTTTGTAAAATTTATAAAATTATTTTTTTCTTAAGAACGTAAAGATGATTGTAATAAATTTCAGGCGGAAAACGCCAGGGATCTATCGCAGCTTTTAGAAGAACATCATAATCCTCATTTTGTATACACAAATCTGAACGGTGATAAAGTGGAATTATGTCCTGATGGACAAAATATTCCGGTTAGTTGGGAAAATCATTTGGAATATGTAGAAGCAATCCGAAGTTTGAGGATGAAGGAACTGGCATCTCCTGATCGTTATATAGCCATAAAAGCTGGTTTGGCATCGATTATCCCAATACAACTTCTAAACCTTCTGACACCATTGGACTTAGAATTAAGAACGTGTGGAGTCCCTTATGTCGATTTGGATTTTCTTAAAGTAATGACATTATTTAAACAAGTTTATGGCGTAAATGTATATTCTAATAAACGCACTACATGAATTTCATTAAAATCAATTATAGAATCATACGATGTATCAAGTTGGCCTGACAGAGACGGATGCTCATATCCGTTTCTTTTGGAATGCCTTGGAAAGCCTATCTCAAGAAGAGTTAAGGAAATTTATCAAATTTGCTTGCAATCAGGAGCGAATTCCTTCGTCTTGTCCATGTAAAAACGGCCATCAAGACACAGTGCATGTGCCGCCTTACCCCATGAAAATTGCTCCACCAGAAGGCCGATCAGGTCAATATCGATTTGTGCACTCTTATAAGCAGCAAACAAATACTAAAAGTAAATGTATTTCAGGAACACCCGATTCGCGGTATATTCGAGCCGAGACTTGCATGTTTATGTTAAAACTACCTCAGTATTCAGCACAGGAAATTATGACAGAAAGGCTGTTGTACGCAATTAATTGTAGGGATGATCCATTAAGTGGTTAATTTGGTATCCAGTTGTTAAACAATTTGGATGCTGAGTAAATATTGTGATAGGTAAGTGCTAATCTATTAAAATTTACTTTCTCTAGTAGCTTTACAGGATAACGATTTCAACTATGTTGTATAAACATAATCGTTTCTTATTTAAAAGCGTGCTTTATCTTATTGTAGTTTTTGCCCATATTTTTCTTTTTAAAAATTTGTAAATTTGATGGTGATTAGCGTAAATTAGTAGGATAATTTCCAATAACTAAAAGTAGGGAAAGCAGGGACGATTAAGTAGTTTAGGTTTTAATCAAAGCATTTTAACGGGATTCTTTAATCTATTCGTCAAGACTTTTGGTGCTGTAACATCGTACTTGTAACTTCTTACCTCATACCCCTTAACATGCTTAACTATTGAGCGAATAATTTGATCAGAATCCCTTGCAAATAATTATAAAGTCTGTAAAATTGCAAAAAAATAAGTTGAGATGTTTTCTCTTTCGAGTTTATTAATATTGTCTAGAACTAAAGAGAGTATTTTTGTGAACGACGACGATATGTTTAAACTTTGGCATATTGTTTTTTTTTTAGTATGTAAGGTTTGGATGTGAATACGAATTTGTATTTTAACCGAGAAACTATCTATTAAAAAACTGTGAGTCTACAACTGTAAAGACAGAGATTGAGAACGTTAGCAGCTATATATTTATTTATTAAATATTTGTATATCTGTCGCCATAATTAAGCTATCTCTCGAACAATCAAATCGCTATTTAATAATAATTTAGTTATTTGTCAATTGTAATGATTGTCCGATTCACATTTTCTGTATTTTAATCTATAAAGCACTCGACTAAGTGATATCGTAATGTCCTATATTCTAGTGTGATTATGACACTGTCTACAATTCTTGTTGTAAAATGGGATAGTAAAAATGCAACATCGCCACTGAACTGAATAAATTGACTGAAACCGTAATGGTCTCTACTCATTTATTGTTACTGCGATAAAAAGTTTCAATGGGTTACAGTAGCTCAGCTGATGTTTTCCCCGCACAAACGAGGCGCAAAACAAATGGCGGGAATAACCATGTGGATAAAGGTTTGTTACACTAGCCAACTTTAAACTACCGGTCAATTATATTTAAGAAATTCAAATTTTGAAATTTAATTATAAAGATTGTTAGAGTATTAATGTAAATTTCTGTTTTACATTATGTGAATTGATAATATTTTGTAAATAGCTATACTGAAAGTGTTGGCTAGTGTAATATCGTTTAATTCAGGTTTCCGTCACGCCGGTTGGAAGGTAGAACACTGAAAGAAAATTTGTTTGCTGTGTACTTTTACTAATTATGGGAAGTTTCGAAAAATTATAGTATTGGTACTATTAGTTTAGTATAGTTTACTTTAAACGTGAAAATGAAGGAATCCTCAGAAGTTATTTGCAATATTGAAGAGTTGAAAAACAAGGAATTATTTAAGAATGTCAAGTACTACATTATTGGAAAGACGCACGACCAGGCAAGTGTTGTTGTAAACTTAGAATCTCTTAAATTCTTATATTATTAAAATTTGCATTTAGCTGAGAAAGTTATTAGCCGAAGGTGGTGCAAAAGAAAGTAATTACCTGACGCAACTTGTTACTTTAGCAATAGCTGATGATCCTAGCCACAGCGATGTAGAAGAAGCATCCGACATATTTGATTTACCAGTTGTCACGGTAATAATTGCCTAGTTTACGAGTATTTAAAAGTTATCTAAAGGTTCTAATGCATTTATCATAACATCAAATGTATTGTTTTCAAGAGTATGTTATGTTTTTTAAAAGAAATGAAAAATCACTTTTTGCATTTAGAAGTTGAGCGCTTAATATAGTGTATTATTTACATATCAGTAAGTGTTTATTAATATCTAGAGTCGCTGGGTGCTGTTGTCTGCCAAATGTGGAGTTTTGTTACCGTATCCTTTATTAAATGAGGCTTAGTTGCCGTAATCCTGTTTGGGTGTTGTTGTTAGATCAGTATTTTCTTAACATGATGTTTTTAGAAAAAATGGATTTCAGCCTGGTGCTACACAGATATTTTCAGGTGTTTGTGTGTGTCCGTCGCAGGTATATACTTATGACATTGACGAGGAGAATAAACAAATGATAATTATTTGATTTAAAATAGATTGAGCAGAAAGATAATAATATTTTATGGGGAATGATTACATTTCTTGGAGGAAGATATAATCTGACTTTAGATAATACATGTACTCATCTTGTAACAACAAAGGCTGGCGGTGTAAGTATTTTTCAAGGAAGTTGTAATCAAACTATATTTAATTATGACATGAAAATTATTTAGGCTAAATATAATCATGCACTGAAAGTCGGAAGTAGTCGAATAAAAATAGTAACTCCAGATTGGGTTTATGAATCTGTGAAGGGTAGAAAGCGCTTAGATGAAGCAAAATATCATCCTCGGTTGTTATCTGTTCCATCTCCGGTTGTCGTCACTCCTTCCACAACCAACGCCTCCACTCTTGAAAACCGACTAACTCAAGACACTCTTTCCGCGGCTGAAGATTCTCCTTTGGAAGGACTTTTATTACCTGAAAATGTTGCTTTACAGTTGGAAAGTCTTCTTGACGATGTCGTTTCTAGCAATTCCGCTGATCTCCGTCTTCAACATCCAGCACATCCTCCATCTTTAAGAAAAGGATCTACGTTATTGTCTCCCACTAGTTCATCTAACTTTGATAACACTGTAAAAGTTAGCTCAGCGTCGTTGGCTGTTAATATTAATAACGAAAGCGAAAGTGCGCCTCTACTCCAGATGAAGAGCTCTCAGTGGATGACACAACAAGTACAAGGTGTTTTTAATCAACAGCAGCAGTCATTATCTCCAGCTTCAAATTCGTCTCTTCCATTCAGTCAGTCAAATACTGTATCGAATACTTCGTGGACCACTTCAGTAGAAGGACAATTAAAAGATGTGCATATTGGGGGTAATAAAGTGCAGCAAGTTGTACGTGTTGCGGTTCCCCCTCAGTTCATGGTGCGTCATCAGCAGCCCCAACAACAGTCTATACTTCAACAACAGCAGCAGCAGCAACCGCATTCTCAAATAACGTGGCAAGCTCAACAACATCAACAAGCACAACCACCACTACAGCAACAGCAGCAGCAACAACAACAGCAATCTCAGACTATTCAGACTTTAAGATCCCCTGGTGCTCAGCATCAATCACCACAGCAGCTAATGATGAGGCCTCAGGTTTGATTTAATACGTTTAATTATCGATTTAGATCATACTTTGTAATAAGTTTTTGTGTTTTTGTTAAATGTAGGGAATAGCTTGGTCTCAGGGACAAAATATTTCTGGTCAAGTTATGCAACCTCGAATAGTGCAAATGGTACCACAGCAACGGGCTCAGGTGCTAGCCATGCAACAACAACAGCAACAACAGGCTTCTCAACACCAGTTACAACAAAGACCTATGCAGTATATTCAAAGACAAGGAATTCCTCCTAGAGATAGCGCTCCCCAATTTATTGGTCAGCCTCAAACTGGCCAAACTATGGTTCGATCCGTCATGGTTCAAAGAACCGCAGTGCCTGGCTCTGGACAACAAGGAACAACTACTTTTTGGTATCAGAGAGGACAGCATCCTCAACAAGGTCCAAGAGTTGCTTGGCAACAACAAGTACAATCTCAACAACAAATTCAGCAGATGCAATCGCCTCAACTGCAGCAGCAAATTCAACAACAATCGTCTCTGTTGCAACAGCAAATTCAGCGGCAATCGCCTCAATTACATCAACCAATTCAACAACAGTCATCTCAGTTACCGTCACAAATTCAGCGACAATCGCCTCAGTTGCAACAACCAGTTCAACAACAGTCGTCCCAATTGCAACAAGTTCAACAACAATCGTCTCAGTTACAACAGCAGATTCACCAACAGTCACCCCAATTACAACAACAAATTCAGCAACAACCGCCACAATTGCAGCAACAAATTCAGCATCAATCGCCACAGTTACAACAACAAATTCAACAACAATCGCCACAGTTGCAGCAACAAATTCAACAACAATCGCCACAGTTGCAGCAACAAATTCAACATCAATCGTCACAGTTGCAGCAACAAATTCAACATCAATCGTCACAGTTACAACAACAATCGCCACAACTGCAGCAACAAATTCTTCAACAATCGCCTCAGTTGCAGCAACAAATTCAGCAACAATCGCCTTTATTACAACAGCAAATTCAGCGGCAATCGCCTCAATTGCAGCAACAGTCGCCTCAGTTGCAACAACAGATTCAGCAGCAGTCGCCTCAGCTGCAACAACAGATTCAGCAACAGCCGTCTCAACTGCAACAACAGATTCAGCAACAGTCTTCTCAGCTGCAACAACAGATTCAGCAGCAGCCGTCTCAGCTGCAGCAGCAAATTCAGCAACAGTCATCTCAATTGCAGCAGCAAATTCAGCAACAGTCATCTCAATTGCAACAGCAAATTCAGCAACAGCCGCCTCAATTGCAACAGCAAATTCAGCAACAAACGCCTCAGTTGCAACAACAAATTCAGCAACAGTCGTCTCAGTTGCAGCAACAAATTCAGCAACAGTCGCCTCAGTTGCAGCAACAAATCCAACAACAGTCGACTCAGTTACAGCAACAAATTCAGCAACAATCGCCTCAGTTGCAGCAACAAATCCAGCAACAATCTCCTCAGTTACAACAACAAATTCAGCAGCAAATCCAATTACAACATCAAGTTCAGGCGCAGTTACAGGCGCAAGGCGCTATAAGGACACCAGCTGGTAGCTAAAATTTTCATAATAAAATTTAATATAATTATTATAATTTTGGATTACTTTCTAGGTTCTCAATTACATCGTGATGGTACTCTTTTGACACAACAGAAATTTTCAATTCCTGTTCAACAACATCATGCAAATGGAGGACATGTATCACAAGATCGGCCACAACTTCATATATTGCAAACTCAACAACAGCAGCAACAATCGTTTGTTAGAGAACAAAATCCGCAACAGATTATAATTCAAAGAGAAGGTGGATCGCATCCGGAATCTGTTCATCTGTCTCAAATTCGTCAACAAGCTGTTCCAACGCAACAGCTTCAAGGTGCTAATGTAACTCAACGTGTTAACGTCATACCTCAAAGTCTTATGCAGGCACAACAGCAGCATTCTCAAATTGTTCAGCAACAACCACAATTGGGGCAACCAATGCCTCAACTCAGGCTTCGAGAAACTGGCAATGCCGGTGTAGCCCATCCCACACCTGGAACACCAGTTTCAACTCCTACGGGAGCTCCTACCAACTGGCCTCCACCCAGTCCACAAGTTAAACAAATGCTATCTCAACAACAGCAACTTCAACAGCAAGCACAGAGGCAACTTCATCCAATACAATTACAAATTCTTCAGCAGCAAAGAGCGTCTAGTCAAATGAGGCCAACTTTAGTAATTTATTTTTTTTTATATTTGTTTGTCATTTGAAATACTGTATTTCATGTGGTATCATTACGCTTATAGATTCAGCAGCAAGTTCAGCAACGCCCTTTAGGTCACATTCAGGGGCAGCCAATACAGCGCGCTATTATACCACAAAGAATGGCAGTAGCTGGATTTAATGTGCAAAGATTTCACGCTTCTGATACTCCAATCAATCCCCAAGTAATACCACAATCGGTTGTCACCGTTGTTGCTGCTGGTACTGGGCATGACCAGCCATCTTCACCTCAACAACCTAGCATATCTCCTATGCCAGTACAACAACAGCAGACCCAAACTCCATTAATTCGAGATTCTTTGCATCAAGTTGTTCAACAAGGACAGGAACAAATTCAGCAACAACTTCAAAATCTAGTGAGTAAATATAGATGTAACTTAGTGGAATCAAAATATTTAATTTCATTTTTAGGCGAATCTTAATCAGCCTCAGCAAGTTACTCCTAAAACAAAAACTGCGTTAGCAAATTTATTAAATAATCGTTTACACATATCGCCACGTCCAAATGAAACGGAAATGGTTGCTCAGCCAGCTGTTGCTAGATTTCCAGGCCCTGTCATTCAGCATCAACCGCCACTGGTACAAGTTAAATTAATATTAAGATTCACTGAGTTATTAAATGTTTGTTGCTATTGCGATATGTAGATGGGTCAGCCATCTCGTGAAGCATTGGCAATTGATCACCAGCGCACTTTACGCAACATAACAAATAGTGGAAATACCACTGTAATGGTAAGAGCAGCTATTGGGCCAAAACAAGGAGGTCCACGTTTTACTCCACCTACGCAGTTGCCTCCACAACCTGGCGTTCCTAGAGTGCAATATTATGGCCATGAGCCTAATGTTAAAGGTTTATACTTTACGATGTTTAATTTTAAACTAACCGATTGATTAACCAATTCGGTTTTATAATTACAGTGCCTCCAGATTTGTGTTTGCTTGGGTGTTTCTTTTGTGTCGTCGATTACGATACTTCACTAGAACCAGAAAAGTTTAAAGTTTGGATTAAGGTTGATTAATTAATGATTATTGATTTTGTTGTTTATTTTTCACAAGTATTATGTTAATTAATAGGTGATTGAACAGTATGGTGGAGAAGTAGATTCAAACTATGGCCCTCGTGTAACTCATATTTTATGTGAAAATCAAAAAAGTCCTATCGTTCAACAAGTAATTTTATAGATTTAATTGCTTTAGCAGTTGTAATAAATATATTGTTCTATTTTGAAAAGGGTATGCGAGAAGGTAGACGTTGTGTTACAGCCAGCTGGTTAAATGATGTCATTGCTGCTAAACGTATGCTTCCACCATGGTCTCCACTGCATTACCCTACACCATTTTCTGACGAGAAGCCCTGCAAGAGTCAGATAATATCGATCAGTGGTTATGAAGGAGAAGATCGACAGCGATTAAAAACGATGATTTTACTGACTGGTGCTAAATACACGGGTTATTTTTCTAGAAGTAACACGTTGCTTATTTGTCAAAAGTAATTGAATGCGATTTTGTTTTGTTCTTTAAATGGGTACTTATGAATATTATTTAATTTCATTAGAGCCGAAGGTGTCAAATATAAAAGTGCAAAAGAATGGAAGATACCATGTGTCAATTTGGAATGGGTTCAAGAAGTTTTGTATGGTCATTACGACGCGTTGAGAATTATTTCGGCCCAAAAGTATGTGCAATTTAACACCGACGATCCATTCAAAGTGGATTATCTTTTAGTGCCTCATTTGATGGGTAATTTTGGTTTGGGTTTTTTTTGTGTAATGTCTTCATTTATTATGTTCTTTGAACATTAAATAAATCTTGTTTAATTTTAGCTGCTTGGCGTATTCCAGTGAGAATTACAGACGAAACATGGAAGGTAAAATTATGCAACTTAATATTTACTTATACTTGAATTGACATTAAAAATGAGTACAGAAATATATTCCAAATCCAACGGCTTTGACAACATTAATTCAAGAAAGAAATAAAAGGAAACAAGATGAAGTTGAAAGAAAAGCTAAACGATTACGGTTCTTATTGCCAATTTCATAATTAAACTGGTATTGTAGTTTAAATCAATTGGTTTTATAATGGTTTTAATTTTTAGGATGTCACCTCCGTTAGAAGAGAATATTCCCGTTACTACTCAGTTTCCACCGGCGAAAGAGAATCGACCGGTAGTATTGTTTACTGGAATTAAAGGAACATCTGAACTTAGTCGAGTAATTTATTGCTAGAAGTGAAAAGATAAGTAATTGCAAGATAGTAATCATTATTATATCCTAGAGAGTACTGGAAATGGGTGGATTAGTGGCAAAACATTATAAAGAATGCACACATTTGGTGACTGACAACGTATGTCGAACCGTCAAATTCATGTGTGCTTTAAATACTTGTAAACATGTCCTTTCAAAAAATTGGATTTTAGAAAGTGCTAAAGAAAATCGGTTCATAGGTATTTAAATAATGTCCGAATCCAAATTCAAAAACACTAATATTTGATTGTGATAGATGAGAAGCCATATATTTTACAAGATCCACCTAATGAACTTCATTTTGGTTGTTACATTCAAGACATCATTTCACGAACAGACAGAAAACCTATTTTTAAGGTTTGTTTTAAAAATATAACTATTATAATGGATGCTTAACTATGAATATTGATTAGGATTTGACATTTTTTGTAACTCCAAGCGTAAAACCTAGTTGTCCAGTGGTTAAAGAGGTCATTGAAGCAGCCGGTGGAACCGTTGTTCCAAAATGTCCATCTTTTAAAGACATTATTGCTGCAAACAAAGTAAGTTTAGGGAATTTTGAGTTTAGCAGTTAATTCGAAAGGTTTTTAAAAGTAAAATACAGTTAGAAAAATACGAGGGTGATTCAAAAAGTAGCAGTCGTTTTATTATAAAAAATTAATTATGAACTCAAAAACCTTTTGGTTAACAGCATTAAATAGATTGAAGTCTCCTGAACATTTACATATAATGACCCTCTGCACAAAAATTTGCCTCCGAGGAAGTTAAACATCAAATAATTGTCATTTTTAAACAGTTTTAAACGGTTAATGTCAGTTTTGATGTGTGGCAACAATAATTAACTTTTTTACATAGTCACCATTCTGGGTAACACGTTTTTGATAACGTTTAACCAATTTCCGCAACCTCTCTGCATAGACGTTTGGTGGCTGGAATTGGAACCAGTAGACAACAGCTGTCGCGAGTACACATACGCATGCTAGCTGCATTAGAACAACATCATTTAAAAATGACAATTATTTGATGTTTAACTTCCTCGGAGGCAAATTTTTGTGCAGAGGGTCACTGAAAATGGTCCTGTGTCACCAAAAATTCGCCGATTTCCATGTATTTTATATGTAAATGTTCAGGAGACTTCAATCTATTTAATGTTGTTAACCAAAAGCTTTTTGAGTTCATAATTAATTTTTTATAATAAAACGACTGCTACTTTTTGAATCACCCTCGTATGTAACTTTAGCACACTTGACATGTACCACAGCCACAATGTATGTTTCAGGATTTGCTTTTAAAAAATCTGCATTTAATATATTTCATTAACTCTAGTGATCTTAATAGAATTATTGTTGTTTTCTTTTCAGAATTCTCCAAGCTTTGTTGTGATCACCTGCAAGAATGACAGCCATCTTTGCAGGGAAATGATAAAAAGAAATATAGGTAATTTTTAGATTGATGAAAATTTAATATCTTGTGTATTGAAATCTTATTGCAATATATTTTAGGTGTTTACAACGAGGAATTTGTTTTCACTGGTGTTATGAGACAAGAACTGGACTTTAAACCGTTTCTATTCACTGCCACATAGTACAAAAGAAGTGACAACAGATATTTTTTAATATTAATTTAATTGTATATATTTTTTTCTTACAGTTTATAGACTAAAATATAATGTTTAAACAGTTCTTTTTTTCTAGTAATTCACTTCCAACATTAGTAGAATAACAAATTTATCGATTTAAATTTAACGGAAGTTTTTAACTTTTTCAGTTAGATCATATTTATTCGACTGTCAACGACGATACTTATTCACCATCAGCTATTTCTTTGATGATGGCAGAATTATTTGATTTGCATCGATTTAAAGTACCAACTGATGGCAAAGGAAAATTCAAACTGTTCCGCAAATATTTATAAGCATCAGAACTGATGTTACAAAGAGTTTTCGCTGCTGCAATATCTTCAGCGGCCTAATGTATCCTTTTTCGATGATCTTAAAGAAAGCATTTGATTTGGCTTTCAGTAAAAATCTGTTTCTTCAGCAGACATTCTTTGACATATTCCTTTTTGTCAGTATTTATCTCTTTTAAATACTTTTTCAAGTTTATTAGTTCCGTCTTTAACGCTTGATTTTCGTTAAGAAGAGCGCGAATAAGTTCATCTTTTGAATTTTGACCAGTGGTAATCGCGCCGTTGTATGTTAAAAGAATAATTTCTTCATGTTGTCCTTTTGCTACAAATAAAGCCTCGCTGCATGAAGCATTTTCAGCCACTCTGGAAATTACATTCAAAATGTAAGTAAATGCATGATAAGTTAATAATAATTATGATATAAGTTATGTGTAAAGGAAATCGATAACAAACGTTACACGAATTTCATCAGAATTTTGCTTACTGCGAACAGTTGCTTATAATCTCATCCCCAGGCTTGTTTGCCTCCATTACTATCCTTTCACTATATTAAATAAGTTTAAATTATTTTGAAATTTTTAAAACAAGGATTTCAGTATTCACTACCTCGTATTTATACGATTAGGTTTAAGTAGATTGATTCTGCCACTGTAATGCAAGTAAACTCTAGTTTCGTATACAATGAATTATATAGAATTAAAGCAATGCCTTTCTGTAATGCACTCAAGTCATTTGGTTCGGTTTTGTGAGAAAGATGAAGTGTTGGAACCGCGTCAAGTTTCAGTTTCCTACAACCTCTTGGGGCATATCCTAATAACTCATGTTTCAATGACCGGTACTGGTCACTGTCTTTAAAATGAATGTAACATAATCGAGCTGTGTTTAAAAAATCCGAGTAAACATACAGTATACTGTATATTCTTAATCGCTTGGTTTTATTAACAAGAGAATCTTAAGACTTTGTCACTGTCACAGAAACAATTTAATTTCCAGTCTTAATTGGTTATTTGCATAGAAAGTGATAACCCAATAATTATTTACATTTTCTTAAACTATTTAAGTCGTATATAGTGAATGACATTACTGAACCAATTGAAACCAATTAAAAATACAATCAATGTACACCAACAGTACCTGTTTTCATATTTAATGGATCTTTTGCGTCGACATGCCCAAGTCCATTGTTTCATTAAATTTTCATTTTTTGGAAAGCGAAAAAATGTTAACTCTTTATTACGATGATTATTTTTACAACCATATACCGAACAGCAAACCATTTCATAAAACATTTTCAGTATTAACTTATTTATCATGCGAATGTTGATGTATTTAATTTTTCCTCAAGGACAGTAATTTTTATGAAAGGATTTATCTCGCAAGATTTAAATCGCGTAGTTTAATCACTTTAATGTTTCTTAAAGTAAGGTACCCATAACGAAATTTTAAATGTTTCAAATATTTGTTATTACCATGGTCTATAAAGTCTATATAGCGCAATGCTATAAAATTTAATAAACATACCTGTTTTCTCGTATTGAATATTTAGTAGTCACTCAACTATATCCCATCAAGTTGTCATGAATTGTAAACAATAGTCTTGCAGAAAGAGTAAACCACGAATGAAGTACTTAATTACAGAATTATTACAAAGAGTATATTCTACTTTCTATATCTCTAATAAAGTAATTTATTAAACTTTATAGCTTTTACATGATATTTAAAGACAATGATCTTAAAAAAGGTGTATTGCGGAAAATAAAATCACTGAAGTATTACTATTGTAATTATAACTTACTATAGATCGATTAATTTACGTCCTATATAAATTAGGCTTGACTAGAAGGCTTTCTGCCACTGTAATCACCAATCAATGAGTTTAAATGATTAAATAAATGTTTGTTAGCATTTAGAAAACTTACAATCTCGGCTGATCAACCGATGAGTCATTAATGCCATAAAAAGAACTACTTCATCATCACTTTCATCAGGTTCAATTTTGTCAAACACCCTAGAATGTAGAATGACAAATTGAAATGTTATATGTGTAAAAATGTTTAAAAAATTATAATTAAACAAACAATGTCATTACCATCCTAACTGCTCTCCACAATGAGGACACAAACCAATTTTCCAATTATATTCGGGATACCAAGAATTTTCCTCAGTCCACTAAAAATAAAATTATACTCACAGTAATCCATTATAAACCTTCAGAAACATTTTCTTAAACCAACCAGAAATAACACTAAGCTTGCATTTGCACTAAATTTGATTTTATGATATGCGTTTTAAGAAACGAATGATATTCTTGAACAGAAAGGAATGATATTCTTGTATAACATTAAATTAAGTTAAAGATTGCTTATTTGTGTAACATTCTATAAGTTTATTAATGCAATAAAACCATAATTATAATGCTTTAAAATAAAATAACAAAAAAAAACCAAAACTTAAACATACATCACCAATAACCCAAGCATCCGCATGCACAGTAGTTACAATTTCATAAAATTCGCCTTTAAAAATAAATAAACCAAATTAAAATGTCTAATATTTAGAGAATTTCTAATAAAAAGAACTTATTAAAGAAATACCTTCCGTTGTTTGCATTAATTGTACTAAAACATTTGGCACTCCAGCCACAGTATCATTTCGGAGACTTATGGCAAGTGGACTTTTAATATTGCTTAAACTATGCGACTCTGTTACATCGTGTCCACATTGCCGACATAACAGCACATCTAATATAAAAGTTAAAGTTATAAATTGTTAAATCAAATAAATGAAATACAATTTTAATGTACCATGACTATCCTCAGCTGTAACAAACGTGAGTAAAATTACAATGCACAGAACTGAAAAGTGTGTGCACGTCATCTCTTATTTAGTTTGTCACCTCTCAATCTCCATGTATAAAAATTTCTGCAATACCTGCCTTTGACTACGTAATTATAATCTTAACTACAAAAAAGATTATCAGATGGAACGATTAATACATATTTTTATAAGTTTCCATGGAAGCTTTATCGTTGGCCCCTTGATTAATGATCAACATACAACAGCTGATTAATTAAAGCTTTTGCCAATGGCCACTACGTGTCACTACTTATATTGTCGTAGCGCGATGAACTTGGTGTTGCGTTGCTTGTATTTTTAAAATCAAGGTTTTACTTCAACAAAAAAAAAAGTTCTGTAGAAAATAAGTTAATTTTATTTAGAAGGTCATGTGGAAACTTAAAATTAATGGATGGTATTTGAGAAACACAGTTAAATGAGGAGAAAATTTATAATGTAATGAAGGTTTGGCTAATGGCCGTTTACCGGTATCACGTAATTATAACCGGCAAAATAATAATCTAATACGAGTCGTGCAGAACTTTTTATCGGTTTTTGATTTTAATTGTTAATATTTTATTATATTTAAATGCATACAATAGATATTCTATATAGTATCCATTGATTAAATATCATCAAGTGTTTTATTTCGGCTGTAATGATGAAAAGTTCAAAGGGAGGATGTAAAGAGGTTGTAACGGCTGTAAACAAGTGTGGTGTGACGTTGTCGGCAAGAGCTATACTCCCTGACGTAATGCTTAAATTCTTAACGTTTTCATAATCATTGGATTCCATCTAATAATCGTTTTAACTATAAACTGTAAAATTAGTTTGAAATACGTCGAGCTCAATTATAAATTACAGAGAAACTGTGAATTAGCATAAAAAGTGGGAGTTCCAAAAAAAAAAGGTGGTAGTGGTGTAATGCAATGTAATACGAGTTAGCAACAACAACAAGAAGCTTGTACGTGTTGAAGGCCTTGGCAGAAAGTGGCCAATGGGAAAGTAGGCCAGCGTGAAAGCAACCAATCAGAATAGCAAGAGAATCACATGGCATTGTTGTCGTTTTGTTGCCGGCTCTCAATAGCGTTTTTGCTATAGTGCCTGCGAGTAGTAGAGGTGGCTGTATTTTGGTGGTTGGAGACTTAAGTAAAGCGCGTAGAGATAGCCATGTTCATTTTCATCGCTTGTTTTCACCGGTTGTACGGCTAATTCTGCATATGATATAATGATATATGTGACTGTGTGTGTATAACGGTTTGATCTGATTACATATTTAGTGAATTTTAACAGCGTTGTGTATGTTTATAAAATGTCAACAGGGCGACGGCTAGCCAAGAGGTCTATATTGGGAACTCGAGTGAGTGCGCCGGGCCAAGATGGCCGCTATTACCCGTGCATCATCCAAGCCTCTAAAAGCATCGTTAAAGGTGCTGGCCGAGTGGACTGTAATGGTCATCACGTAGAAAGTGAAAATATATACAGTGTCATATTTGAAGATCAGACCACATCCGAGCTGAAAGAGAACGAGATTGTCGGACCCGGCTTTCAGAATATAAGCAGCTTGAAGCTGAAACCGGGCCAAAAAGTTTTCATCACGCATAACGGTAGAGAAATCTCGGGTTCGGTCATCTGTCACTGGCCTCATATTGACGAGGTTCAAATTAAAGTTTCAGTCAATGCTGATGAACATATTGACTTGAAGAAGAAACTGGAGGAAGTGCGACTGTTGGAAAGCCGCAAATCTGCGCGTTTGCACGACCAAGATCAAGATTATTCGCGCCTAGCCGACATTGGTGCTGCATCTGCCGTCGATTCTGTCAATCGTAAACGTCAAACATCGCATGTAATTGATGTGCCCACCCCTCAAAGGTAAATAAAATTTTCATCAAACATTTATTATTATAACACACAGCATGTAACACAATGTTTAGACGGAATCTTTTGAGCAAAGCGCAGTTGACAACAGCAGCATAACAATAGTCACAGCACACACACACCAGCTGAAGCTCAGCTGTTGTCATTGTAACATCTGTATTGAGGTCAACTTGCTATGCCAATAATTAAAAATAACACCTTAAATTTACAATTTTCTCTCTTATATTTCACCTGAAAGGAGACGAAAAATAATGAAAATGACAAATTTAAACATGTTAATTGCTGCTCGGTAGCAATGCTTTGAAGTGTGATTTTGATTTGGCATAGCAACATAACGCTTTTTTTTTAAAGCAGTATTATCACAGGCAAATCGAGCAACTAAAGGAATATATTTTTACGTCTAAAAATTCAGTTTAATTATTACATTTGATTCTATACCGTAATTTGTTGCTAAAAACCTTGAAGCTCAATGCATAAAATTACGAGGGGCACCACTTCTTGGTAAAAAGTGTTTAGTAAAGAGTATTATTTTTTCTTAGTAAAACTTAAAAGAAATTTCAATATTAAGACATAAACTATTGACAATTAGACGGGAAAAGAATTAATTGTTTTCGGTATTAACAACGCCGATTTAAAATAGATTTTGTCAGGATAAAATGACAAGGTTATTCAAGTCAATCAGCTGGTTTTTCATGTTTGAGGGCCACGATTGTTTTTTTTTTCCAATTTTATTTCAAATACTTTTCTTGGATGGCTTGGGTGTGGGTCAGTTTGATAGTAGAGGAATAATTTTTTTGTTATTGTTGTTGAGATATTTGAAAACTTAGAAGAAGGACATCGTTGGTGAAAATCTTAACTAATGGTTTCCTTTGTGAATTTAATTTTTTTTTTCTTCTTCTCTCAATTTAGAAAAGTAAATGGGGGAGCTGTTGTTGTTTGTGTTGATGACATTCTTGGTGGGAGAAAAGAGAGTTTATATTATTTTGAGGAATGAGTTTGCCAGCTGTAGTTAACCTTGACGTGATTGAAATGGCCTTTTTTATTTATAAATTGTACACACATCAACCCCTATCTCATTTTTTTTATTATTTTTTTTCTCTCTCTTCTGTACGTGTTTGTTGTCTATGCGCTAGCTTAGCTTTTTGGCTTTTGATAGATAATTTGAATGCTTTTACACTGAAAATGGTAAACGTTAAAGGGAAAGAGGGAGAATGTATGAGAATAATATATAAAAAAAATTGGAGCGTTGTTTTGGTTTGGTTGGTTGGCTGGTTTGTGCCGGCCGGTGTTTTTAAAAGGGGAGGAGGAGAATTTAACTAGTGATTTTTTTGCTCTCACTCTATCTATAAGCACAGTGTTTTGTAATATTCAGCGCTGTATTAAAAAAAGCGAGATAGGAAATAGTTGGCAGGAAAGAAGTGCGGTATGCCATCACGATTGCCAACAAGGCTGACTATCGTTATTGTTGGGCCAGGCAGATTTTGATGAGCTTTAAGAACTTCAAAAATATCTACAGAGGCATTGTTAGATGCTTTTAATTGATGATGTCAATATTTGATCAAAGTTGGTGCTGGCAAATGTTTTGTGGAATAGATTTTTAAACTTTGGTACTGTTTTTAAGAATGTTAATATAAAAACAACATATGAATATTTTTTTATTGCATATTTACGTTATGTTATTTTGATGTAGAGCTTTGACCTTTCTCGGTAATATAAGCAAATGTAGTTTGTTTTAATACAGTGGAGTAGTTACTTTCTTATTGCTTAGGGCCCCAATTTGGGAGCAATGGACTTAAAGATGGTGCTGACAGTTGTTGCCAATTGCTAGGGCTTATTCATATGTGTGGTTTTGGCTTAGTTGATTTGTTTTTTGTCGTTTCTATGCTTACGGTATTACCCAGTGATGTTATGTTTTGGCTGATTTACTTTACTGTTCATCTTTTTTTCTTCCTTGCCGTTTGTGCTTTAGTCTTTCTGTGTAGGGAAGAAACCGGTTACGCTAGATTTCATCATTTGCACAGATTTAAATAACCTCTTGAAGCTTTTTCTCTTCCCACTTTTTTTCATTTTACTAAGCTAAGCTCATAACAATTATTTTAAAAAAAAATTCGTTTGCTAATTTTTGATTAATTTATTCAATGCAACACAAGTTGTTTTGTAAATTGAATTGATAAAAGATTGTAGTTGACAAGTTACTTTTTTAGCATGTTCAAATGTTACTTAGTTTTAAATCAATGCATTACAAGTTTGTAACCAATGTTGGTTATCAATCAAATTATGTTTTACGTTATTTGCAGACTAATTTTTCAAAATTAATGTCGGGGGTTATTTTTTAGAAATCTATTTTTATAAAATGGCATTGGTTTATCTCTAATTAAATGACTGATAATACGCCCCGGTGTTGAAATTTTATTAATTATTTTCAGAGAAATGTTTGTTTCATAATACTTTTTAATATTTGTTTGACTGGAGTGGGCGGTTTGTAAAGTTCATGTGTTTGAGTAGAATATACACGTAAATACTAAATAGGCATTTAATTCGTCATTTGATTGGCTTTTAGCTTTGCGAAATAAGAATTAGCGTATATTAACATTGATCGATGAGAGTAACGTGTGTGATATTATTAGTTTTTTTAAGAGGCACACTGTTACCACGAGTTGCTTTTTATCGTTGAGGGATTTTTGACCTTTATATATATTTTTTTGCTCACTATCACTACTCTACTGTATTTATACGCGCGTGTGTATATTGTACTGTATTTATAACCGCAGCACTAGGCGATATGCTGTCTGCTATCAATAATATCGGTTGCCTCAGTTTATAAACTTTATATCTTTGAATTGTTTTGTTTGGTGTTTTTGAACCCTTAGCAGCTGGGGTACTTGATAAGTTTTATTAAACCGAGTACAAACTAGTGGCATACGAGTATTCTACTGTATGAAAGCATTGGATATGGTTTTATGATATGGCAAGAGCCCTGAAATGGCAATTAAGTGACCTTATTATTACAATAATTACTGGAAACTTCTCAGAATGTAAAAGAATAATATCGTAATCAAATATGGGTGTTGTTTATAAAGCAGTTAGGTTTTATAAATTAAACTACTGTATGTATATTGGGAAATATGGTGCCATATACTGTATATTATTTTTTGCTTTTAAAATGACATGAAAGATCCTCACAGGACAAAGCAATAATCAAAACTTCAGTTTGGTGTCTCTAATAGCTAATTTGAAACATTTTTTTTTTCAAGTAGCTTTGAATTTGTCGTTCTTAGTTTTAGGTACTGTACTAGTGCTAATACTGTGCAAATCTACGTTATCTAGATTCTAGTGAATGAACTCGTTCAATTTTTATAGTTATAAAACGAAATAAAAAGAGTCCTAGCTTGAGTTGTAAGAAGAAGAAAAAACAATGTTGATGTAATGAATAGTCAGATCCGGAAGCAATCACGGTGCTTGCTAGTTAGCCTAGTTTGAAAGCCAACACGTACAATCTAATGACTCTCTTGAAGCAGTTTGCAATTTCGGAAATGTATGGGGTACTCAATGTTTGTGGCAATTTTTGTTTTTCATTTGGGTGGTAAAAGTAGTGTAATAGTGTGATTGGTGGTGGCAATTTGTATGGGTGGGGTGCTGAAGGGATAATAGTCCATCAGTGTTGCACTGCTTCAGTGAAGCTACGATTTACTTCATTTACTGCAGATGATGATTACTGTATCCTATGTCGATTTTAATTAATTTTTTTTAACAATGTTATTGGTATTTTGAACCGTATGCTTTTGCTTATATAAAAAAAAATTGCAAGTACTGTACGTGATGTTATTTTATCTTGTAGTAATAACAGCAATTGATCGAAGTGTTTGTTTTTTTACTATAAAGATCGTTATCAGTGGCTATTTTAGCGATTTGGCAACGTTATATAAAAGTTTAGTTTTTAAGATTACAAGTGTTTTATATTATGCTTGACAGATAAATTGATAAAGAATCGCTAAGTATTATAGCGAAAAGATTTGGGTTTAGTCATGTACCAAAGGGGTTTTTATATACATTTTTGATTTGAGGGTCTGTATTGTGCAGTGGCAGCTTAATTGTGCGTCTAACAAGAGAATAAAAAATCACATTGAAAATTCCTAGAAAAAAGATCTCTGCTGAACACAATAAATAATTAAACACATAGTAAGAAATGTTTTTGTAAGTTGAAACGAGATCTACTTTGATCGATTTTTTTTACCAGTTTTATTTTATTAAAGTAATTCTTTTTAACTTTTTTTTGTTGAGTAAAAAAGTATTGAGTCTTACTGTGTGAAGTTTTAGTTTTTTTGGCATGAAAGTGTCTTGTAAAATTTATTAGGTCAAATCTCCCCACCTAGTTTGAAATTTACTTTATACTAAAGCAAATATCAGGTGACTTTAAAAGGGGTAAACTCGGTTATTACCATTGTTTTTTTTTTTTTTTTTTTGCTTATTTTTTGATTATTTTAATCGTTTGCTAATGGGTCACCAATGGTTTACTTACTCGATAAGAAATAATTTTCTACACCGTGAGTTGTTTATAAAGTTATAAACTGTAAAATATTAAATCAAGTAAAAATTAAAAAAATTGTAATTATGAAAACATACTTTTTCATCGCTATTTTACAAAATGAACATTACCTGGTGCGTGACGAAACATGAAAAATTCTATATAATAATATGTAACTTGTAATAATTTAAAAATTATTTTAGGTCAACATTACAAACGATGTTTTGGGTTAGCATAACATGAAAGAAATTACAGTATTAAAATGTTAATAATTGGTCAGTTTTTATATCGGTTGTTTGTCAATTAAATTAAAAAAAAAAGGTTTAAAGTTTATGAAGCATCCGTTTAATTAAAAATTAATATCATTGTAATAGTTACAATGTTTGTGTATCTTACAATGTAATTATTTTTTTGAAGTTGTATGGACTTTTGTTTTGAAAGCGAAGTGTTGTAAAGGTTGGTTGATTTTTCGTATGGGTTGGTTGATTTTTCTTGGGACAATTGGTCTTTTGCCTTGGAAGGAACGTTTGTTGTGAAGGCTATTGACCACAATTTTTTTATTTCGTTCTCCTATGTTTTCCTTTTTTTTTTTTTTTTTTTAGGAAATTGATCTAACCCACCGGGTTGTATCCCATATTGCAAACCGCAAATATTAAAGTACAGCACAACGTTTGTGTTTGTTGTACATTTTGTTTGGAGGTTTTTTCTTCTTCAATTTGACGGTATGAACTGGCAAATAGAAGCGTTTGCGGTGTAATCATCTGCATTATTTACACACCAAAATATTGTATTGATCGATTTAACGTTATATGCTGGGTACATACTGTACTGTATGTATGTGTTTTACTTTTTTTTTATTATATATGTTTTCTTTTAATAATGGGTTTTTTTTTCTTGGTTTGTTTTGAGTATATAGCGAGTGCGTTTAAAGAAATTTATTTAAGCATTTACGGTACTTAAATGCGTATGCAAAACTACGCCGAGTTGAATAGTAAACTTGTAAAGTGAATTTTTAATTTATCGACTAAGCGTGTGACTGTATTTTATTTGCCTATTGTAAATTGGACTCTGATAGAATAACTGAGAATGGCTTTCAAACTGCCTGACAGATGCTTTTTGCTTGTGATCGGTGTGGATGTAAAGTATCAATTTGTATGCTAAATTGTTTCCTGTCGTAGTATTTGTGTGTGTGGAATTTTAATCGTGTTGTTATTATTGCGCTTTATGCTCTTTGTCAATACTCTTATGTCTCTTTCTCACTTGGGATAATTGTACATGGAAAAATTCTTTTTATAAGATTCTTTAAGACATTTAAACTTTTATTATAGTTAGAAAAATACACAATGTGCTAGTCATTAACCTCAAACGGTACAACTAACAAATTCATGTCCAATGAACACATTTTTAAATTTATCAAGAAATGCAGTATTTACGTGACTTATTTAAATGTTGTAATTCAAACATTTTATTTCTAATTATTCGGTGATGTCATTTAAAAAGTGCATGATAAAAGTCTGACAGTTGCCTCAAATGTTTGGTGAAAATGATTCATGTATAGTTGTAAAAAGTTGCAAGGGGTAACAAAAGTTGCAAAATGTTAAATTCGAAATTAAAAGGAAATGACGATGACTTAACGTACAAATTTCTATCAAAATTTTATAATAATGTACCTGGCACTGGAAATCTTGCTTCAACATTGCTTATGATTTATTTGCAGTATTTGAATGATTTATGCAAAAGTAAAGCCTTTTTTTATCATAGTGATGAAAGTTTAAGTTTTATTTGGAAAATGTAATTTGATTGTGTGTGGTTTTATTTTGGATGTTCCGGTTGCGATGTGTAAGGAGTAAAAAATAAGTGCGTTGGTCATTGGATTTGCTATATGTTATTGAACAAGACTTGGCAGAACTATATTATTCATGCAGAGGAATGAAACTTCGAAATGAAAGTCTTTTTCTTTGTTTCCCACCGAATCTCCGAATATCTGAAAGCTAAAGCAGCGAGTGATTTAGTATTCTTTGTATTTTTTTTATCATGGGTTTACACATTTTACGTTGTTATATTCGTTCTTTTACTTGAGAACTCAGTTTCACAGTTGGCTTTAATATTTAAAAGCTATTTTATAATTTATTTTTTTAAGTTTTGATCGATCTTAGTGGATTCCACAATCGTTCATTTCGAAATGTCGTTATCATACCTTGAAATACAGTCAGTACTTGATAGGATATGAAGTTCTTTCAGTAACAAAAGTCAAAAATTAAATTTCAGCTAGGAACTATAATAATGTTGTGCTGAAGTTGAAACATTTGTTTGAAAATGACGTCAATAACGTTTGACTATTTTTTTTTTAAATTTGGGCCAAATGCAAAATCAAAATAAAAGGAAATGACGTTTAAAACGATGACCTGCATGTACGTGAAGTTTATATTGTACAGTTTTATAACTTATTATGTAAACATTATGAGATAAAATTTAAAAACGGAAACGTCGCATTTTCAGCTTGCTTGCACACTGTGACCGAGTTTTTATGGACAATAAGAGCAAGTTGTATCTTAATTAAATGTTTTAAAGCTAGATTTATTTACAAACCGTTTTTTCTTTCTTTCTTCTATCATCTAAGAATTTAATTCATCAAAGGGGATTTTTTTTTGTTGAAAGTGTTAAACTGTTTGGCGACGTTGTTATTGGATTATTTTAGATTTAAAAAATAGGTTGACCTACAATTTTTTTTTCCTTGTCGATTAAACTAGTTGGAGTTTTAGGCGTTGTTGCTTATTTTTTTTAAGGGAAAAATATTATATAGATTTTTTTTAGCTATATAATGAATAAACGCCTTAAAAATTGAGATGTGGTTTAAGTTATGTACCATACGCGAATACAGCGTCAATTAGGAAAAGGAAAAAAGGGGTCGAAATAGTTATGTGTGTATGTGTTGTTTTTTTAATCGTTATTATTGTAATTTTTTTTGCATATGACACTGGTTCTTTATATGTAAACATAGTTGTGTTTGTGGGAGAGTTGGAGAGGGAAAATAAAAGACAATTAGCTTTTTGAAATTGCAAGTAAACCGCCTACTTATGCCAACATTTTATTTTCTATTGAGAAGTTTTTATTATCTTTATGTATTTTAATATTCACTCGTTATGTGTTACAACAAGTGGTGGAAAAATATTGGTGCTAAGCATACGTAATGTAACCTCAACAACATCTCTAGTAGAGGATGTGCTATTTTATTATTTAATTTATTCTATTTTAAAGCTAGGAAATTAACATTTATGAAATGTTTAATGTTAAACAGATGGGAAAATGACAGGAAAAATGTTAGCGGTGTTACATGATTAAAAGTACCGGTATTTCAGAATGTGGATTTAAATTTTTGTGTGTTTTGAAAGTTAAAACTGATATTTTATTGCTTTGACTTTGCATTTGATGAGAATTGGCAATTTTACTACTTTGTGTCATTGTTGTGGTATTTAGAAGATTTTTTTAAATAATGAATATTCATGTTGAATTTTTTGTAAAGGTTGTCTTAAAATGCAAGTGGCATTGTAAGATTATGATGATGAGATGGAAAGCTTGTACATTATTTACTAAAAATTAGTTGTGTGGCTTAGATTGACTTTGATGGTTTTTTTTTATGTGACAGGGTATTTCATGATCTTAAGCTGCTCGGTTTATTTTTAGAAACTATAATGAGGGACATATGACTAATGTCAATTATTTTTAGAAATATTTTATAAGTTATGTGTATGTGGTCATATTTATTCAAATATGTTTGCAACCGGTTTTTTTGTTTGTTTTTTTTTTTATTTTAATTTTCTAGAAACATCAACTTTAATTTCATCCATAATTAGTTATTATGAAATTGCTAATAATGACTGAATTTTATTGTTTACAGCATAAATTACTTTTTAGTTTGTTTTTTTTGGTTAACTAAAAAAGAGGGTAATACTGTCCTGTGTACTCAAGTTTTTTATGGTCTACAATACATGATGTCATGTTTAGTTCAATGATTGTCAAGCGCTGGCATGTGAATAATGCCCAAGGTTTTCAAAGCTTAAAAATGCTGTACAAATAAAAAACATTATCTGTTGGTGTTGTTAAGAATGATTTTAGTTAAATGGGAAGAGGAAGAATTATATAAAAAATTGAAGTGTAAAGTTGACCTATTTTCCGGCATTAAACGTTTTCGAAAATAATTACGGATGACCACATAACTGTTTTTTTGTTTATAGTAATCAATCGTTGAAAAGTCTTGATTTTGCAGCAACTAAACAAGCTCCATTTTTTGTATTGCTATAATCGAATCGTGTCTTAACTGTACTCAGGAATGTAGGCGGTGCCAACATTGTCATTAATACAATGGGTTTTTTACATATTGTTTTTGAAAGTTCTTGTCAGTTTAGTCAAACATAACTTATCGAAGTTGGGAGGGGGTTTAAGTGAGGAACTTAAGAAGTAAGGGAAGATACTTTTTATATTGTACATACACAGCTTACACGAATAAATATGAAATGTTAATATTTAACATGTGTTTGCTTCTCACGTGTTTCTCAACTTCTTTGTGTATTTTTCTTCGTGCGTATTGTCGTTTATTCTGAGATATACAGTAGGATTGATCGATTCTATCAATGTTTCTCACTTGTTGGGAACTTTTCAAAACAATATTTTCGGTGTTGCAAACAAACTGACATACAACGTCATGAGTGTTATTTACTATAGCCAGATATTGTGTTGTAGTGACAGCTGATGTGCAAATGTATAGTCGGGGTCGACTACTCCTGCAGCAAAAGCTATTGATGCGCGCACGTAGAATGCCTCAACTCAATTATTACGAGAAACGACTCTACTGTTATACACTTAAAAGAGTGAGAAGAAAAAAAAAGTTTTATTTGTATCTTTGATACACAAAGACACCAATGAAATACTGCTAAGACCACTTGAGATCTCCAAACATTCAATGGCTAGTTTATCGAAAATTGGTGGTGGTGGTGGTAGGACTGGTAATGGAGTGGCTGTATATTGCGAAATCCGTGTGTTTACGACGTATGCAGTTTAGAAAGATTTATTTTGATAAAAGAAAATGCATTTTTAGGGTTTTTTTTGGTTTACTTCTGGTAGAGTTATGCTTGTAAAGCTGATTTTATCATGTTTTTGTCACTCGATTTTCATGCTTGTTATAATAATGGCTTTGTGTTGACATTGGAAGAGGTCTTAATTGATCTACAACATATTTATCTACAAAAACTAATTTAGTTTTAAAGTTTTGAAAAGTGTGTTTCAGTTTGATGTTTTCTTATTACTTAAAAGTTTAATAGCATTTTAGAAAACAAACTAGAAAAAATAGGTGGATGAATTTAGTATTTGAAAGCAGGTGCTACAAGTTTTGAATGCCAAGTCATAGGAAAAAGGAAGATGTTTATCGTGGGTATTTATGTGGTAATAAAATCAAGCTAGCCACATACTAAATGTGTATTTTATCGGTGTATCGGGAACGTGTTAATTGAGCATGCGCAGTTTGTACATCTCTGAATTAGTGAAGCATTTCTTATTTATGCGTTTTAATTGAAGTGCGTGCAAACACCTTTTGTATTTATTCGAATTTTTGAAACCATCATTTTCAATGGCGCCATTATCAAACTGATGATGGTTAAACGGCGGGAAATGTAAAGCTGTTTACCTCATTTGGCACGCATTGGTTTCTATGTGTGTATGTGTGCTGCTCACATGAAATGTACAAGTCTGGGATTTCTTCCAGGGACTTGCCTTTGCCTTGAGGTCGTTGGCCCTGCCTCTCAAAACTGTTTATCTACTGGTACGCTACATGTTGCGCGCTTGCTCATTTTAGTTATAAACAACCATATATTTTTTTATTTGCGTGTTTTATATAAGACTTTATGTATGATTTAAAGAAGTTTTTTTTTTTGGGTATGTGTAGTTTTTTTTTGTGTGTGTAATCTTGGGTGCTGCCAAATAATTATTATAGTAATTAAGGGTTAGACTTTGAGATGACCACCTGTGTCTATTCCCATTTTTTTTTTTTTTTTGTTTTTCTTGAACTGTTTAGTTATTTGGAAATAGTATGTATTTAGTGCATGAGATCAATTTGAACAGCACACAAAAAATACACGATAGGGATGTATTTTTAGATGTGCTTGGAGTAATCAATAGGTTGATCTTAGTAAGTTATTGGATTGACAAGCAAATATTAACTTGACATGTCCTACAATCGGTGTGACGTTTTTATGGATGTCGATCAATAACTCTGTCCATTGTCAAACAAAAAAAAAGATGTAGCAGTGTTGCTGGGTGGTTTATACATTTTTCTTGTCATGACATTAAATTAAGACGATTATCTTAATTGGTCACAGGGAAAAAAAATGAACATTTCTAAAGATCTTCTAAGCACGAAAGCAACATTGTAGTTACGGTATTAAGTTTATAGACAATGGCATAAAATATAAAGTTTCTTTGCCAATACTCAGCTCACAACTAATGATTATTGTCTTAGAGTTTGAATGAGGCATCTCCAGCACCACTTTTAATAATTAAAGTCTTGTTTTGTGTTTAAAAAACGTATGTTTAGTACTTAGAGCTTTATATTGTGTCCAAATAAGAAGTGAAAATTATGTGTGTCTGAAATGTAGGTTTTTTATTTCTGTATTTGCTTTGAAAGGACTCTTCTAGTAATGTTGATAGTGTCACTGTTGATAGTTTTAATATTGATGATGACTTTGTGATGGCGTTTTAAGGTGAAGTTGTAATTAAGGGTAGGAGGAATTGCTTACGGAGTTTTTGGTGATGCTCCTCTTAACGTCACTTTTTTGTAGCTGGATCAATCATCTATCTTGATTACTTGACGTAATTTTGTCTGCCAGCACTGCCAAGGTTACAAATATTAATGCAGGCAGCTGGGGAAATTGTTTGTTGGCGCAGAAGAAACGATGCGTGTTACCACACGACTGTTATCAGCACGTAACGTTACACTATCTGTCACGATAGAAAGTTTGTGCATACATTTACAATCGGAATAGGAACTAAATGTTAAACTGTTAGATAAAATAATTGTTACGTAATTTCAGTTTTTTAGTTTAATGAGTGTTAATTTACATGTTTAATGAAATGTTTTTTGCACATCTATATTTTGTTACGGTATTTATTAAATTTTGAGGTTTAATCCATTTTTTAATTGGTGATTTAAAGTAAGAATCTTAAATATTTAAAATATCAAATTTTTTTTTTACAATTTTTGGTACTTTTAAAAAATTCTTTAAAGTAATTAATATTTTTTCATTGCAACTTTTATTTTGTAAATTAATTCAGGAATTGTTTTGCTTAAAACAGAAATTGTATACTGTAGTGTAGCATACCGCAATACGGTATTTACAATAAGTTAGTAACAAGTCGTGCATTTATCTTTTACCATAAATTCATTTAATTGTGACATGCCATTATAAATCGACATAAGAATGACTGGTGGTATCTATGGAGTTTGCCATGTTTATAACTTGCCGTATACTGCATATTATAATATATCGGATATTTATTAGGGCGTGGAAAACTGGGAAATTTTTTTTTTTACTTAGAATTAAATTGATTGGACTGTTGTGCTATTCAGAAAAAGCAACACAAGCTTAAAAGGTCATGGATAGAGGTCAAGGTGTTGCTGGCTAATTTCTGTGTTTTATATTGATATTTCGCAATTATTGATTGAAACGGTTTACTCAAGTTATGTGTGTTTTCGATAAATGGGCATTGTATTATTTATGATTGCACTACAATGTGTATGTCATATCTCATTGTATATACGGTACATGGTAGGTTTGTAATAATATTGTGATTTGTTTTGTGTGGTAAGCTTTTGTTGTATCCGCTGTGAAAACGCCAATGAACTCAAAAAAAAAATAATTATTTTTATTTTTGAATGTGTGTTTTATGTATAACCGATGCAAGCATTTTTATGGAGCCTTGTGTCATAAATTCATCTAATCATAAAAATACAATAACGCTCTGTGTAATGGAATGTTGTTATAGGGAAATTTTGAGACAAATTTCACGGTGCTTCTGACTTGATTTAAAAATTTGACGAGAGAAAGTATTCGCTGTAATTATTATACTTTTTCTTTTATCGCTTGTGAACGACAGGTGCGTTATGAATTTTTTTACACTTTTAAATCGGGATGCTGATAATTTTGGAGCAACAAAAGATATTTTAGGAGATAACGTTCATGATTGAGTAGAATTATTGAGGTCAAAACGCCAATACACGATTTCTCTTCACTTTTTTTTCAATTTTGTTTAGTAGAATAACAAAGTGTAGTATGCTTACAATGAGTATCCAACCGTTAATGAATTATGATCTTCTTTGAAAGTTTAAAGATACATTGGGCTGTCTCAAAAGTTCATTTGTTTTCCTTTAATAATAAATTGATTTGAGTTTTTAAACAGATATTTGTCTTCCTAAATATTAAATCTGAGATGTGTTGCAATGACTCGTGCGCCGTATCTTGATTACGCAATTTGATTTTGGGTCATCGGTGGTGGAAGAGTTGTTTCTACGCATTTTTTAACTCAAGCATTCTAGTTTGCGACCACAGTGGCTTAAACAACTTTGGATGGGCAAATTACTGTATAAATTATAATGTATTGACGGTATTGTAGTTGAGTTGAACTTTTCCAGCAGTAAAGGTCAAATAGTAAATTAAATAACGAAATGAACATCGAATATACATTGAAAAGTGTCGAATACAATTACTTTTTAAGTTTGTGTAGTGTTTAATATAGTGAAAAAAGATTTAGGCCACTGAAAAGTTAAATAAAATTGTTGGTTTAAATGTTGATATCGTGAACTTTATTTCATTACTTTTTATTCAGAATACTGTAGTACCAGTGTACTTGACAAATATACAATGATGATGATGATGCAGCAGCCTTGAGCAGCATCATAAGATAACTTTGCTGGCTAAACTACTCGATTTTTTCTCTTCTGCTCTGCTCTACTCTTCCTTCCAGCTGATATCAAACCGAGGTTGAATTTTTTTTTAACTTGCGAAAGTTGCTATCTCTTTTTATATTATATGCCATTTACTTCCGGGTGTCCTTCAACGTTTTCTTCCTGCATTTATTTTGCAACACCAGCGCTTAGCTTGAGGGGATCGTTAAAGGGAGCTGCAATTGAAACGCAATATATCCCATCCGATGCACTAAATGTCATGCCTAATTATACATGCGGCATCAGTGCTTTTGCAAATTATGTGCATCAAAGAGTTTAAAGTTTTTTTTTTGTTGCTAAATCACAATTATTCAGTTCATTTTTTAAATTAAAGTTTATGCTAAATTTATAAAATTTAAGTTTTTTTTTTATTATTGGTTAGGTACAGTAATTGCATTTTAAAACTGAATCATGTTATTTAGTGATGTTTATTTTTTTTTGCTGTTGTTTATCTTTTTGTAACGTTTTTAAAATTTTTAATTGTTGAAGTTGTTTTAATGGTATTTGATATTTATTGATGAAATGACTTAAAGAAATTGAATGCTATTTTTGAAGTGATGTTTAGTTTTTGATTTTTAACATGGAGGTTGATGGGAGATCAAAGATTCTAATTGTTTGTTTTGTTAATTGAGTTGGAAAACTTGAAGTTGTTTCAAGATTGAATATTCCATTTGAATGCAGGAAGTGTAATTAGGCAGTTTTGATGGAAAGTAAAATAAATTACCACTGGTTTTCCAATTATTTTGTTGAATTTTAGGTCACTGTAGACAAGTCTTATCAATTGTTTTTACAAATCTTTTTAATCAATTCAACTTATTATTAAATGTGCTACTTTAAACAGTAATTAGTGGCTATTAATCTAGTAATTTATAGTGTTTTACTTAATTTTATGCGGTTATAGTTTGAACTCATTTTCTTAGGTTGTTTCACGACTTTTTTGCTTGTTTTTGTATTATACATTGGTATAATGTATTATTTTTGAAATTTACGTATGTAAAGTTTTTTACTTACAGTACGATTTGTAAAATTGCTGCTTGCATGTTACGAAACAATTAATTTCAACGACTATGGAATATGATTTTAATATTAATTTAGTTTTTATTATTTAATAAATAGTAATCACTACATTAAGCATTGTGAGTGAAAATGAGGACGCGTTTATATAATGAAATTTTTGAAGCATACCAAGTAATACACTATTAAAAAAATGAAGTTATATAATTACAGTATTTGCTAATACGATTTCCTCATTGCTTGCTGAGGAATACGGTATGTGTGTGACCCTGGCTTTTTAAATGGCACGTACCAACTTGCTGTGTATTTAAGTTAGATAAATAAAAAAGGAAAGATGTTTTAATGCAATTAATTAGTGCTTTTAAAAATGTTAAGTAACTGCTGCTGACGTTATTACGCACACGTTTATATGCCACTATATTTACAATTGCAATTATCGAGTGATTGTGTTGTTGTTATAACTGTGAATGAATTTCAAGTATGTTGACAAATGAGTGAATGTGCAAACTTGTATAAAATGACGTCAATTGGCAGTGGTGTGACTCGGTGACGATAGATAATATTTTAATTTTAAATACTCTACGGTGCAGTTCAATATGTACACAGTACTTGTACTTGCTGTACAGGGTCGATCAGAAATTAAAGTTTCCGACCTTATGCGTACTTTTTTCATACAAATTGGATTGTTCAGCATTGTTTTTGAGTTTGAAAAAAGAAATTGTTCTTCTGGTTAAAAAAAATTTCGTTTTCTGAAATAATGGATCAGATGTATGTTTATATTGGAAACCCATTTTAAAACGGTTGCTGTTGTAACGTTTTATTTACATTTCGGTTAACCCATGTACTGTATGTTCATGTGTATTTGTCTGAATAGTTATTGCTATCAGGCTCAGCTACAGATGTTCTGATTTATCTACAGTATGTGTGTGTACCCGTGGCTTGTGTTTGAAGGTTAGCTGCTTTTTAGAAACTGCAATACAGTACTAAAACTAGAAAGTAGAAACAATCTGGAGTTGAAATTTTTTTTTATTATTTTATGGCATCAGTTTGGCATAGTCGGCAATCTCACGCAACGCCATACTCTCACAATTACCTCTTTTTTCGCACAATTGTCGCTTTATTTAGATTGAAATCATTAGTTGTGATGACGCAGGCTACTGTGCAAATGATTGATTCTCAGCTTCTTTTTTAAAAGATCTGTTTTGTTATAGTAAAAAGTAAATGGGAGATTGAAATATAAACAAGAAGTGTTGCTGTTATCACTAACCGCCGGGATTATTATAGGAAAAGCAACCCCTAACCTATACGATTACCACCGTTGACATTTCTCTCTAATGCTCATCTTTCATAGCCGATTTAGTTTCATATGATAATAATGCATTATGTTTAAAAGGAATAAATGAACCTGTAACACATAGAAGATTAATGAAACGGAAGTTATTCAGGACTTTCTGATTACTATAGTAACTTTGTGTGCTCTTGTTGCTAAGGTAACTTAACTTTACGTGTTTTGGTCGCTATGGTAACTGAACTTACTTTTTTGTCTTAATGGCCAGTTTGAATTTTAGAATTTTTTTAGATGTTCTAACAAATTAGATGAAGTTGTTGGAATGCTTAAGGCAACACTGGGCTTGTATTAATATACAAGGCTACTAATTACGGTATTATTTGTATTTAAAAGCAGCATGGTACATCAAGTATTGTAGATAAGAAAAATGATACTAAATGATGGTTATTATAATAGGTTTGAGCGTTTAAAACTTATGTCCACATACAGAAAGTACATTGTATAGTTTCAGTAGTGCATCGTTTAAATTATGGCCTTGGAGCCACTCAAAATGTTGCTCTTTTTTTTCCCCCTTAAGTTGTACTGTATATATTGGTGGGTATAAACGTGATCAAAATTGTTCCTGATGCAATTTGCTTTAAGTGCTTAACGTCTTGCAATTCCATCGGATAAAACTGAATTGACGATGTATTGCTTTAAAAAAGAAAAAAAGAGAGATGTAAAGGTTGAGCTATTGATGACCTAGGATTTTTTTTTCTTCTTCTATAGTCGTAATTTGCTTCCAGCTTTGAATTGTTCTCTTAGTTGAGCCACTTTACAGCGTTTTTATGTAACAAAATTGAGTGCATTGTTATTTTTTTTTATTCTATGCGACTATAAGTTCTGTATGTGTGCCATGTCGTTACTGTAATTAAACGTACTGTATGACCGTTGTAATGGTAATTTGAAGTTGAAAAAAGAAGTTCTCCGTAACCGTTAAGTTTTCGAATGGAAACTTTTTGATGTTTTGCATGAAAACAACTTTTATGCGTTTGTTTATACAGTTTGTAATGTAATGTACCTACTGTAGTAGTATAATGACAACATTGCGTGAGTGTGTAATGTTAAATTGCTGGCACATCATTATTATTGTGTGACTGATCTCTGATCCTAATCAAGGTAAATATTTTTTGCAGTTTGCAAAAAAATGAAGAAAAAATCGAAATAATCAAAACAAGTTTGCAAATGTTGAGATTAAATTTTGCATTTAATAAAATTCAGCGAATTATACAGTAGCTAATTGCAAATTGACAAGTTTAGTTTCTACTAGAAAAATTTAAATTAGTTGACTAGCTATGAATGTAACTAGATGCACTGTATGCAAAGTATAAATCGAATTTAGTTTTAATGAAGTGTCATAGAGATAAATTTAGTGGTTTTAGATCGAAATTTCTTGGAAACTAAATTTACAGTATTATTTTCAAACGTACTGTAAATAAATTGCGTCTTTAAATTTTATTTGGTTTGGAAACTAGTTAGACGCAGTTTATTTGATAGAAATGTCGTCAATATGCAGTATTACATCATTGAGGGAGAGTCACACCCATAAAACAACATTTTTATAATGCAAATGAAATTGTCCTGGATAGAGTGGTAATTTATGAGATGTGCGTAACAAATAACCATTCATGTGTACAAGTGTTGGGGATATAATTATTATTATAGTATAAAGTATCGAGGCCGAATTAATTTATTTGAGAGTTGATCTCATTTTTTTTTATTCAATTGACAGCTGATTTAAACTGTTGTACTGTGTTTTTAAATTTTAAAATTGATATAAATTTTAATGGGATCGTTTTAATTATAAACTCGTGCTTTGATGATGATAGATTCGTTATGAGCAATGTAAATGTTTTTGATTAAAAAAAAAAAGGTTTGAATGGGAATCCATAGTTCATTTACCTTCTGGGTTTCGGCTTGAAAAGCAAATTTGCTACATAGAAAAAGCCTTAATTTTTAGCTAAGTACATCACTCAATATGTGTACTGAAGAATTTACTATAAAAATCCTCATTAAAAGTAAAAATCGATATGATGGCGAGATTATATAGTGTAGTTGGTTGTGACTGCGCATAAATTTTTATTGGGAGCAAATTAACTGTGGCTATGGTGTGCATACAGTATGCAAAATTTGTTATCAATTTAATTGATCAACCATCGTATTTACAAGTAGCATCATCATCTTTCTCATCATATAACCCATCCCGTAAGCATTTATGCTGATTCCATCCCTCTTTTTTATGCCAGAGAATGAAATATGAACGTGGTTGGCTGGTTTAGTAAATTTCTATGATTGCAATGGGAATTGTGTTTAATTTATTTCATGTAGAGCTTCATAATGTATTTGCGTATGTGTTTTATAAATATAGACTGGACAGAAAGAAAAATTAATTTTATAGTTGCTTGTTCTGTAATTACTGTACAGTATGTATACCGGAATATTTGAGTTCACACAAAAATTAATTATTTAATTGGATTTGGCACTAGTGCTATCTCTGAGGCATTTTTATTAGCTTATTTTGTACGGTATTGAAAGGGAAACATGCTTATGCCATTTCCTAAGGCTATTAACAGCTAGTTAATACTATATTGTGTATGTATATTGTAAAACATGTCATGTTATACAGTGCAATACTGAACATAGTTTGTCTTTACTATTACAATCTTTATGAAAGTGTGGTTTCATATGCTGTAGATAAAACTGTCAGTATGGTATCATCATCTAAAGATGTTTCGTTACTTTCTGGAATCATTATAGCAAATTAATGCAATATATACAGTATAAGGAAAAGAGCGAGGCAGTGAGTGTGATGTTATAATAAAATTTGAGAGAATATAATGAGTGAATTCAAGGTAAATGGTTAATCCAATCATCAAATGCACATTAATCTTCTTAGTAGTGACATTAGCAATAAGGCTAGACTTAAAACAGATTAAGGAGATGATGTGTTTATTCTTGTATTTAGGAGATGCATTCTTCTTGATATACTGTACTGTGCAAGTATACTGTGTGTAGAAGGGTGTTTTCTAAGTTATTTCTGCCAGTATTATACATTACAAAGTGCTTGTAGTTATTATATTACTATAATAACTTTTATACGATTGGAATTCCTTTTTCCTATCTTTCGTTTTTATGGTTTCTCCATGATGATGAATAGCGAAAAATTGATGTGTATTATGTTTAATATTAAACTCAAACGAATGTCAACTTGTTTTTTTTCTTTTTCTTGAATATCAAAAATGTAGTTGCTTCTTATTGGTTGCTCGTGCGGTTACTTACGCAATTTTATTAAATTAGTTGTATTATAAATTGGCAGTCATGAAGTGAATTTTAAAGTTTATATTGCAATTTATGTTATTTATTCAGTGTTAAGTCGTATGTATTAAATATCTAAAAATGTTAGATGTTTTTAAAATTTCTCGAATTTTAATATCTTAATATGCTATATAAATAAGACCATTATTATACTATTATATGCTAAAACTATCAATTAAGCTTGCAATGTATTTCAATTAAAGATTGAATGCAAATACTGAGTATCAGTCATTGACCTCGGTTTAGGAAAAGCTATTAAATTTTATACATGGAATTTGATTCCAAAAGTTTGAAGATACAGTTTTGTATGGTATCTATCAGAGTTTCCTCCAGGGGAATATTGAAATTAGTTTGAAAGGAAAGATGCTGAAGTATTGAAAATCGTTGTAATAGGATGTAATATACCTTATACTGCAATGAGTACATTGTATGCTATTATGTACATGCTATAATACGCTTGATTGAAATTATAAAAGCGTAAACGAAGAGCTGTATCTCCTAATGGCATTGATATATCGTTTGTTAGTTTTCAAACCGAGCATGATTAAGTGAATCGTTAATAATAATTATTGATGCTAAAATGATCTGTCCAGTCTTTAATGTACAGTAAATAAGCGTGGATTGCTTTGAAATTGCATGAAACGTTACGTAATTGTCTGTGAAAATGTCATACAAATGACAATAAGATGACATCAATGTAAATTACTGTGAATGGAAGATCGTAATTTAATGCATTCATTTTACGTTTATTTTACATTAAATTTGACTTTTAGGGCGCACTAATTGTTTGCTAACTTTCTGTTAGCACTTTGTAATTTTTTTAGAAGTTATATTTGCTTTTTTAGGCACTTAGGTTGGAAAATGTAATAAAACTTTTAAAAAAAAATTAATGAACATTTCTCAATCACTGGCACGCCCGTGATAGTACTGTGCTGTTTTTATTTTAGTTATTTGTTCGTGTGTTTGGGACAAAAATCCTGAAAGATTTTTGATTGTGCCACCTGGTGCTTTTGGTGAAGGACAATGTTATATCCGGTTCCTCCTTAAATCGAGCGCTTAAGAAATTGCAATGTGAAGTTTTAGTAATGCAGCTGAATCAGAGTAGAAGTACATATTTTTATGTCTTGTGAAATATAATTGGGCGAGTGCGTGAGATTATAATAAAAAAGCACTTGTGTGGAATATCATGTCATAAAATATAATATAAAACTGCGGGTAAAGAAATAATAAATAAACTTCCATGTACAATGCAATCTACTCGTATTTTGTGTTTTCACTTGTAATACTGTGTAGTGTGTTTTGAATCTGCAAAAATGTTTTTGGCCTCCAGCTATAATTTCTGTCATCGTATTAGAAAATGTCATCTTGTACATCGACTGCATTAACGACATCGTAAAATACGTTGTAATTTTTGCTTTAGTGATAGTGTAATCATTTTTACTGAGATTAATGTACAGGTTATGAGATACTTGCTTTTCACGATCAATATAGCTTGTAGCTCTTAAAGGCCGTAACCCAACTAGCGATTAAAAATCGCTCGATTATTGTCGAATCAGCGATATCAAATTTTTAAGTGATCAGATTTACCAACTTTTTACTATGTTTACTAAACTATTTTTTTTCTCTATTGGATGAAATAGATTTATGTTTTCTTTTTTTTTGTGAAGGAATTTATCATATTGTTATATATTTTTAAAAATACTTGAAAATCGCATGTTTAGTTATGGCTTAAAATTTCACCGTCTTCATCTAGCAGTGTTGCCGTTTTTTGATTACAGTGTAAACATGACAAAACTTTTCCTTTTTGTATGCAATTTGTTGACATAATATAGTTTGTATTGTACACTATTGCGCTAGTATGTATCGTGTGTATACAGAGTAAAAAACGTTGAAAACTATTGTTATTTTGTGTACAGTGTAATATATTGTACGAGTACTTGTACAGTATACTGTAATTATAAAGCGGTTTTATGTTATATCAAATGTTGACACTAACACATAATAAACACACGTACAGTATTTAAGTTTGGTTGTGTTTTTGTTTTGAAGGTGGTTTGCCGCCACACCATGGTGGGGAGGGGAAAAGATTAGATATTTTTATTATTTTTTAATGTGATTATATTGTGTACATGATGGTCATCATCACCATCTTTTTATGTCAACATTGAAAAATTTTCGAATTATTGTTACATGAGGACAATGGCAATAGTTGGCTGATAAAATAATTGAACAAGGATGGGGGGGAGCGTTTTTCTAAGGGTGAGGGAGAGGGGGTTTTAAAATGTTTTAATTTGGGGAGAATGGTTAAGTAACTTGAAATGAGCATCAAAAAGATTGTATTTTTTTCTAAGACACAAAACTGAAGTTTTTTGAGATAAATTGCTTTTCTTTAAGAAATAGTGTTTAGATTTTTTCATTATTTATTTTGGTTATCTTAATTTTTGGTCGTTAAAGTTTTTTAATAAGTTTTTATGGTAGTGAGTTTTGTAAAAGTCATTTGTAGAAGAACAATTCTAGCGTTTACCATTGTTTCCAAAGTATTGCAATTGTATGTAAAATTTTCGAACTGTTACTTTATTATCGTTGATTATTTTATCGATTTAGTCATTTAAATTTATTTATTTAATTTAAATTTTAGGTTACTTATTTTGCGTGTTGGAGAATGTGTCTGATTTAGGTTGAAGTTTTCTCTTTTACTGAATAAATAATAGAGCGTGATGTGAGAATTAGGATTCTTATCTAAGTGCCATATTATAGTAGAATGTTTATAAACATAAAACATTTAGATAATTGCAGATACTGTAAATAACTTGTGGCACTTGTATCATTTACTTTTTAGTTTAAAATTATACTGGGAATGTGTTTATTACATTATGGTTTTAAAAATTTTTTTTTTTTTCATTTTAGCTAATTCTTAATTAGGAATTTTGAACTCTAATTTTCTTAAGACAAAAAATTTTTATTTTTAAAAGGCAAAATTGATGGCGGAAATAATGCATTTTATTATTAAAAGAATAATTTACTTTATTTAGTTGTCAAACAATTTTTATCATCTTACCCTGTGCGGTTCATTGGTTTTCATTTTATGTTGGCCTAAAGGTAACTCCGATTATTAATCTTAATAATAAGAAGACCTAAAAATGATTGTATATTGCTTGGTAACTTTTCATCTCGATCGGTTTTTTTTTTGTTTCCATAGTGAAATATCGCATTTTTCCCTATCAAGCTGTGTTTATGCTTGGAGTAAATAGCAAATATAGGTTTATGAGTAATAATACTCCTATCATATGAGATTCGCTGGAGAGCAGAGTGATTTTCATTAATAGTAATTGCGAATATTATTAGATGCAAAGGTAAAAATCACCAATCCATAAATAAAATATTTTTGGTCATCATAACAATTTCATTGTATTTTGGGTTGTCGTAAAAGTTTGTTTGTTTGTTTTTTCAATTCAATCTGACTATTATATGAAACAGAAGACGATCATGTGTTGCTGTCTAATATAAAAATGGGGTTGTTGTTGGTTCATACTGGATTTCTATTGATTAAATTAACTCAGTTGTACTGTATTTATTGTGTTTTCTGACTTATCATGCGATCAAATTGTTGTTAGTTTTGCAGAGTTATTCACGCGTATAAATTTAGCGATTTAAAATAAGTTTATGATGAAGAAAAAAAAAGTTGATTGGTGATTCTGATAGCAATGGCTTTAAGGTTAGTTATGCTTGTTTTTCTTCAACGTTTTACAGTATACCGTATCATAAGACATTGGGTTGTGTCATCAAGGTGGAAATATGATGTAATCTTTCATTTGAAAGAATATTGACCAAGAGGAAGAAGAAGCGAGGGAAATAAAATGTTTGACTGTAACTTTTAGTTACGGTCCAATGACTTTGAGTTTGCGAGTTGTTTCACCCTCTACTGACTCTCTGAATGTACATTTTACTAATCATTTTAGCATACATGCCGCTATGTACTACTTTACTGTACATGTTAAATTTGCACTACTGATGTTACTCTACGTGTATTAAGAGTTTGAGTTTATTTTTATCATCACCTAGATTGATGGTAGAACTGCATGCTAACCGCAACCACCATCGTTCATCTACACACAATGTGTATACTGTGCAGGTCAACATAAGGAAGATATAAAAAAAATATGCATACGTTATATTACTGGCATTAAAAACTTTTAACTTTCTCATACTGAGGGACGCGATTATTGTAAATTTGCAAGTTAATTTTTTGATTGTTGCTATTTTGCGTGTAGTGGACATTTTAGTACAGTATTTGATCTGGTCCGCAGTTGTTAAAGTTTGAGATACATTGCCTTAACGCTAATCGGTTGTGGTATGGCATTTATACACTCCATTTGATCGTGCTATTCAAAAACATTATCTATTTTTGGCTGCTAAATTTAAATACAATATAATAATTTATGTTGTGTGATAGTTGCATGAACTGTTTTTGCTTGTACAAGTAAGTTACACCCAGTATGTGGTGAGGAAATAAAATGGTTACTCACTTTGCAAATGCTTTTTCTTGTTGTGACTCTTCTACAAAACTTTGGTAAATTATTATGCAGGCAAATCAAGATGTCACTGTGCACATACATTATACGGTTTTCTAATAAGAATAAAGATGAATATTGATATAATATTCAGTACAACATTTTGTTTTAAAGTTATTTAATTAATCGGTTACATCAGTGCTTGTATGAGCACAGTGATATTTTGATCTTTTTATGGTACAGCATGTTTCGTATTTGCGCATCATCGACCTCGTCTTGTGCGCATGTCATTCTATTTGAGTGAATTTGCATGTACATTAAATTTAGCGATCATGGCCGATAGCCCAAATTTGGTGAGCAGTTTGCACGCAATTTCTGTTATCGCCGCGATTTATGTTTTAATTATGCACACTTGTCCTATGCGCTCCATTTCACTCACACAAATTACAGGAAAAGAGTAAACTTTTTGATAAACTTTCTCATAAACAACGCTACGACTGCTTATTACCGGCGTTACGTGGAATTGTAGTATTTTATGATATGCTTAGGAACAGTGTGATCAGTTTTTTAGTAAAGTGTTGTGGTGTAAAATACGTTTATAGAGTATTTTTACTGTGAGTTGGTAATATTCACTGTCGATTCCATTAGTAAGTTCATATTTTATTTGAAAGTCATTGTGCCATATTTTTTGATGAATTGCCATAATTACGCTATTATTTTTAATTAGAGTAATGTTATTATTATTATTGGGACATTTAAATATGAAACTTGAAATCATGACTGTTAAAATTTTGAATCAATTAAACGTAGAAAAAAATTTAATTAAGTTGTTACTATGTGATCGAAATGATTACGCGTTACTTTTATGCTGGGTTTGCATTGGTTTAATACTCGTGATTAAGATATTTAAATAAAAGTTTATTTTTTTTAGAAAGTTTTTTATTTTATTATTTGTCCTTGATCGGCAGATGCATAATTTTGGGCGTTAAATGCATTTTAGACCGGTTTTTATTTTTTATGTGATTTTTTTTGCAGGCTATTATTATAAGGTTTCAAACCGGCTTAACAGTAGCTGGTATTTGCATTTAGATTTACGTTTAAAGTCGATTTTTCTAATGCAACGATGCACAAACGAAAATATAATACATGCTATATGGAAATATGTTTATCTATGTACATGATAGTCACGCTAAAATATTATCATGCACACCCCCTGACTGCTGTGTGCGACATTTTTTTTTTTTTTTTGCTGGAAGTTGTGTTTATGTATAAAAAGACATTATTTTGTGAAAGATATTTTAAACAAGCATTTGCTTTAATTCAGTTGGTGCGGTCTCAGGAGAATCCGTGCCTTATAGCATGACTGAATGACTCTTAAAAAAGCCATTACGAGCCTCATAAATGCACCAACCACCACCACTTTCATCTTCCACTTAAACTCTATATCACTCTTTCCAAAACCCTAAACACACGAGATGCTCGTAATGTCAACAGGTTCCCTAATACCTGTTTTATTCATGTGAAGGTGCTTTGAATTTATGGTGACATTTAGTTTTAGTCCAATTAGGTCGTATGGCTATTAAAATAAACGATAAATACAAGGTATCAGCACTGTGTACAAGGTGGTGTTAAATTTGGGGAAATGGTTTAAAACTCTAGTTTAAGTTTGGTTTTTAATAACAAAGTTTAGTTTTTAAAAATGATTGAAATTATTTACACTTTTAAAATGGCTGATTTTATAATTTAATGTATTTTTTTAACAGTAATCGAAAACGTCGGCCTAGTTCACCGGATGGTACAGACGTGATGGATGACTGCGCAGCCGCAATGGTATTGATGAGTTTATCTTGCAGTCCCAAATCGCCTCGACTTCCAAACTACAGCTTTGATGCAGGTAAGGAAACTTCCGGTTTATTTATCTGCTTTAACGATAGATGTGACTATTGTTCTTAAGGCTCGAAAGATGCATCTTTTATGTGCTGTATATGTAGTATTTTTTAATACCATTGATACTAAATGAGTTGTCTGAAAAAAGTTCTGAGTGGGAATATTCTAAGTTTGTCTTACAAGTATTCACAGATTGAAACTATTGTGGGATTTGTCGAATACAATAAATTTTAGCAGAAGCACACTAACTGGTACAGTAGCTGAAACTGGCTAGTTTAGCAGAAATGTTCTAAATATTGTGCTGATTATAATACAAATGAACAACGTCAACAATACATCGTGGATTTATGATGGCAAATATAACCATGCAAAAAAAAGAAACGTACAGAAGTCGAAACAGTATTAACAATTCATTGCTAACTCGTAGTCCAATATTTATGAAAACAACCCCAGACATTCAGCAAGGCTATTTTCAATCACTGTATTAATTTGTTATGAACAACAAAATGCGGCAGATGTTGTTTTTTTTTTGTTTTGTTGTTTTTATCAGAATTTCCGCAACGTCTACTTTTAGATCTCAGTTTGGCGTTTTGTTTTCAGTTCAATACGTGATTTATATTTTAGTATAAATGGACAACAGCAAATAAGCGGCAAAATGCATGAAAAGAGGGACATCTGATAAAATAGCCACAACAAATTTGTCACGCATACACTGTGTAGCGTTTAGGATATTATTGAGTGAGTCAGAGAGATGAAGAGAAAGAGAAAAGTGGTGGAACTGCCCCATCAATTTTTAATTCTGTTTGCAACTTTACAAATTAGAACTCCGCCTAGTAACACGTTTCCTTTTCAGTATTGGAGCTCTTTAAAAAGATCGATTTTTAGTAAAACGTTACATCCCATAATGTATATACTGTATACAATTCATATACGTTTTGTTCTAAGATTGAAAAGCTCTTCAATAAATAAAAACTTGTTCAGGGTCAATCAAAGCTAAAACGATATTTACAGTTATTGATTTGAAGTAAGGAAAATCATTATTTAAGATTTTACTTAGTATTTTTTTATTTAATACAATTATTAGGCTGAGGTTATGTGGTAAATGAAATATAAATTCAATGCAAACATGCATTTGCCCCAACTTAAAATTCCAATGAAATTCTGGTGAAAAAATGTAGGACTTAAAAGCCGGCATCAAAGTTCCCCTTCCCCTAATGCTTTCTTGTAAGGATAGCTTTAACTACAAATTTCATTTACCCTGTGTAGAAACTTTTATGAAATTATGCTCCTACGGGTCACTTTACCCATGAGACTGATTTCCATTCTAAAACTATTTCCCTACACTCTATTCTCGTATAGCACAACAAAACAAATCTATAATCTTGTTTGTTCGATACCGTAAAATGTAAGTACAGTACTTTAGTTGCATACCGGCTGAATTCTCAACCTTTCCACACTCCCTTCAAACTGAATTTCCTAGTGAAGAAGAAGATAGTTTGTTAATTTACACTGCATGTTCAACTAAACTGTAACACGTAACTAAATATTAACTAAATATATATTCTTTTTACTGTTTGGTAGTTCAACCTTTAACAGTGGGGTTATAGAGCTTCCAAGCACTCGCCTGCATCTCCACCCCTACATTAGTCATACCTATTATATATTTTTTTTTTAATTATTCTTATTATTATTTTAAGTCAGCAAAGGCTCGACTGTTCCTCGACCATTTCCATCCTCTGGATGAGTCGGGGAGGAATGGATGAAAAAAACCCATCATCCATTCCACGTGTAGGCAGTGGTCGGGATTCGAACTCCGAATCTCCGACTCCCAGTCCACGCTTTAACCGACTGGGCTATTAACACGTAACTATTTTGGTAAATAAACGAACGGAACATGCAAACGTTGTGACGCTTTGATTTTTCTATAAACCAACCCAAAATATGTAGATAACTTTTAGTAACGTTCAAACCAAAATCTTCTCTTATAAGAAGAATTGTGTGTGTACTTGTATATCCATAAAATAGAAAATCACGGATACCGAGCTATTAAATGTCGTTGCTGCCACGCCATTTCTATCCCAATGTGTATTGGATTGTTTCACAAATTCGTTCGTGTTTTATCAGAATTGTATATGAAAAAAGGCGAACGAATTTATGAGACAAGAAAATATAAGGTATAAAATGAGTTTGATAAGGTGTTGTCGTTCTGGCTTTTTATGTAGTATGTTGAATGTGTTTATGCTGGTTAATATTTATGAGTTTGTGATAGAACAACTGGCTATCATTCGATATGGGTGGGGATCGTTTACTGTAATCTTGTATGTTGTGGCATAGAAAAAACCACATGCTATCAACTATCAACTGATCTTCAAAACTGAATTCTTGCATTCCACTGATCTATTTTCACGGTTGGCCTGCTTCACAACGATGCATACACATATTCAGAGTAATGGTACTAAGAAAACATTACTGTGTATTTTTAGTACAACTGCAAGACCAGATTGTAACTTTCGGGAAGAAAGAAATGGTGCAACAATGTCATTATTCAATAGAATTAGTTGTTTAAAGAAGGAGATTTGTTAACTTGCAATATGATACTGTAGGTGATAACCATTTAGTAATTACAATTATTTTAGAAAACAAAATTATGTTAAAAATGTTTGACAGAGTTAAAGTGCAAAAGATATATTTCTTATTGGGATGCTTCTAAATATTTTCATCAAAGAATTTGACAAAATTAAAGTAACATGTTTGTTTGCTTATAGTCTTTTATTTTGCCGTGAATAATGTTGCGAATTTCTGGTTGTTAAGCAATTATTTATGGTGCTGTTTTTCCTATTGAATTATCACACTTTCAGCATCTTAAATTCTTAATCCTTAGCATTCACTTTGCATTTTTCAGTGAGATATGCAGCATCAGTCGTTTATTTAAAATTTTTTTGCTTTGTTTTCTCACACCTAAGTTCTAACAAAACGCCTTCAATAAACACCAAACTTGTAATTTTTTTTTCAAGAATCGACCATCAATGTCTAGTTAAATAATACAGACGAAAGATAGGAACAGAATTCTATGATTTGCATTTGTAAATTATGTGTGATGCACTCTTTTATCAGTTACTGTCGTGAATTATTAATTTTCTTGTAATCCACCACAGCAGTAGACAGAATAAAATAGAGACTTTCTTATCTTCTGGTTTATATGCCAGAATGTAAGTTACAAGGGGATTATCATGCTGTCGATAGGTAATCGATTACGTGTATTATGGTCAGTGTACAGTACGTTGATCAACTTAGTTGTTTTTAAAACTTAGCAAATTGTTATTAATTTTTTTTTGTTTAAAATGTTGCACAACTTGTGCTAGTATATTTAATTATCAGTTGTCTAACTACGCAATATTGAAATGATTAAATTTGCATAATAACAACGCATAGGATATCATGTGAGTTTTAGTAGATGCATCAAAATATTGTTATTGCTAGGCAGGTGCTATTTGAATTGGATGCAGTGTCACAACGCTCATAATTGACACGAAGCTGTTCCTGATAAATGCTAATTAATATTGTGGAGTGATAAATTTGATAGAAATTTATTTCTTAATTTTGGTTTATGTTGTGTGTTTGTTGCGGTATGCGTGCAGCTGATAGAAAGCAAATGTTGCTGTTGGGTTGTAAATTTTTGATATTTTCTCTATCTTCAACTTGTGTCTTATGATTTGAATAATTAATGACATAAATTGCAGTCGTGTATTATGTACAGTATATGGTAAAGATGTTTGCATACAATTTTATTTGCCACAACAGTTCGTGATCAGAATTATTTAGCTTTGTTAATTCTTCTTTATTATTTATGCATAGTCGAAATTATTTCAATTGGAGTAACATCGAATTAGTTTCAATTTAAAATTGACAAACTGTCTTGGTTTCGTATACGATTTTGTTGACTAAAATGTTATGTACAAATATTTGCATGTTTTGTAATCTGTCAAAGTTTTTATTAATGATAAAGTGACAGAATTTAATAGGAAGTTGTTAAATTACAATAGGAAATTGATAATATTATAAGGGTTTACTTTTAAACCGTTAATATTAACTACAAAACATGACAAAAAAACGTTATCAAGTTTTTGTGAAATGATCAAACCGTAATAACAAAATGGTATTGGATAAATAATTTAAATATAAGTTTATGTATATGAAATTTTATTAATTTTTTGGGAGTGATTTCGCGTGTTAAATACTACTTTGGGTATTATACGATGGGCTGGCGATGCACTTACCTGGTGTACTGTGTGTTTATAGTTTTTCTCACTTTAATTTGATGCTTATTTTGCGTTTTCACGCACATCTACACGCAAAGCTTTTATTTAGTTGAAAAATAAATACAGGATATATGAGTTAGTTTAGTAAGTAAAGAGATCAATTATTTGTAAGATCGAAACGTTGCTTAAAATTCAATTTTTTTTTTATCAAGAAATTGCTTTAGATTCGCAGCACGGTTTTAAAAAGTGGGGTTTATTTAGTTGTTCAATTATACATGCCACTGAAGTACCACGTTAAAAATTCTGATCGATAAACTACCACTTTTCAGTCTTTACTGTTTAAAGAAAAGACCACGTACAAATATTTAATGCTGTTTTGTTGCTAAAGAGGTCTTTAAAACGGATTGGAATTTTCACACTATTATGTACCTGTTGCATCATCAATTGCTGGGGATGTTTTAGTTTCGATTTAATTTCAATTTGACATTGTGGTTTTATTACATTTTAGCTAACTAATTGAAAGTAACGTTTTTACAACTTTTGCATATTTTTTAGCAACTTTTAGTATCATTTATTGTGCATTTTTGTTTGTTTTAAAGTTGTCAACTTTTGATGATGTTAGTTTAGTAATAACTTAAATTAGTGTGGTAGCTTATAGGTGACTTGATAAGGGACAGGAAGTCGGTGTTGCATTTTTTTCATTATTTCCCATTGTGCTTCACATCCATTTTGATGGTTGTGATATTTGCAAGTGAATGAAAAAGGTTATTGTGTTGCATTTCGTTATAGAGTACAGTATATTTATGTGAACGATAAACACAGTTTAACTATTGTTTAATACCGTATAATATTGAAGAGAAAAAATTCTCCATGATTTTTATCGATAGAAATTTGTTAAGTCTCTTGAAGTCGTATTGTTTTGATTTTTTTGTTTTCTCCTCCCACTGATCTACTTTAGTATCTTTTATTTTTATTTTTTTATTTTTATTGTTGCAAACGATTATTTAATTTTCAGTAGATTTAATTCGCTCAAATGAACGCCGTTTGTATTTTTGCATGTTTATGTGTGCAACTAATTTAAGTTATTTATTTGGTGTTGGGATGAAACAAAACCAAAAATTTTTTTTCTTGTCAAATTTTTCAATGTAGGTCAGTGCAGTGTGGTACACTGTACAGCATAATTTTTTAAAACTAAATGTCACATTAATAATAATTGTAGGCCATCGGTGAACGCCATCTACTTGTATTATTAACGATATTAGCCAACGTTGCTCAAACTTCTCAAACTTACGTGCCATTCTTAAGTGTTTTGAAACTGCTATTTACATTTCCGTAAAAAAAAAATTATTTTGTTGGACAAAAAACGGCGCTTAAAGATTAATGTTAAAGGGGTGTTTTAGGTTAGTACATTTGTACTGATTTATCTTAGACTTATACTTAAAAAAATATTTTTATGACCGTTATTATTGTAGTACCGTAGTTTTTTTTGTAAAATTGTAACTTATTATAGTACTTAAATTGAAATTGGTACGTATCCCCTTGATCACTCTTCATTATGCTTTGCATAATCAATTGCCTGGACAGCCATGTAAGTTATTAATATACTGAATTCAGTAATTTAGGCCAAACTTAGGAGGAACCGTGCTGGGTGTTTTGTTTACATTTGGTATCCTTTATTTGGGCCTCTTTGGCTTTATTGTATATTATATTTCACCAAATGTGATGAATGCTTTCGATACTTTTAAATATGAAACGCAAGAGGGCAACGAAAGGGTTGTATTAATACAAAATCTCTCCCTAAAGTGTCCTCTCGTCTTTTATGTTATTTTTGTATGTGTGTGTTTGTATGAGGAAATACGGTACCCGGAAGTTAATTTTGGTTCAATCTTAGTCGGTTCAATTGTGCGTTTTGCAACAGCTGAGGGAGTGGCAATGCTGCAAATAAAGTACAATGAATAAAATGAATATACAGTAATAAAGGTGTAGTGTTTAAATTTTTGTAAACGTGTTCTTGAGTCTTTACATTGAGAGCAGTACCTTCGAATGCTGTGAAACTAAACTAGTCGAGATTTGGATTGTAGAGTTGACTAAAAGGTTATAAACAAAATCAAGGTTTCAATGAATAAATGTAGTGTTTTGAGAAACTAAATGGGGTACTTTTACTTTGGTACATTTATTTTTTTATCAGGTAAATTAGGCACTTGGGTGGTGAATCTTATTATGACTAAATGTGAGGTTTTTTCATTTATTAATATTTTGAGAACTTAATTTTGTTATTTTAGTTGTTTAATTTAGGTTGCAAGTCATCTTAGTAAGTTTACGTTTATTGAAATTGCACAGAAACTGGTCTTTAGCGATTTGAGCTTTAATTTGATCGAAGTTCGAGAAGCTAAATTTCGATTTATTGTTTTGGGTTGCGAGATGAAATCTAAGCTTTAATTTGAGAAGTTTTATCAAATGGATTTTGCATTCTAATCGCCTCATATGAGCTCTAATTTGTCATATTGTGTTTCTAACGTACAGTATTGCTTTCAATTGATTATTTTTTTTTACTATTTGAATGAATGTTGTCCTGAATTATAAACAAATTTTGTTACTCAGATCACGTAATCGTCCTTTTTTCTAAACATCTTTTTTTAAGTTTATCTTTAAAAAAAACTGAATCACACTGATATATTTATTAACTTGTAGCTTTACAATTTGTTTACGGACTTTAACGAATGAGATTAATATATCTTAACGTGTATCTACTGTAGTCATTAAGTAATAAACGACTGACTATTAGTGGTTAAATATAAGTTTGGGCGTAATTTTAATCAGTGCTGTGATGTGATGTTTTATAGTTGTAGAAAATGTCGCTTTTGCGTTGGCAAATGGAGCTTCTTGTGTGTAGAGACGTTGTATAGGTGTTCATTTTTATGATGACATTTGCATGGAAATATGGAGGATGAAGTGAAAAGGGATTTTTTTTTATCAGCGATGCTGTGTTGCTGAGAGCTTTGATGAGGAAAATACTCAGAATGTTATTCAACATGTGAATCTTGCACTGAAACTTGATATAAGCCAGTTTTAACCGAGGGAAAAAGTCCATTGAAAATGACATAGATGAAATGTTCATGGGTAGAGAGAGAAAAATAGGTAGTCGATATGTAAATGCTGATAAAGACAGGAAAAGAGCTAGGATACTTAAATAGAAAAAAAGTCAATATACGGTACCGAAAGCTTTCTGATGTTCAAGTACTGTGTATTGGGTTTTTTTTTACCTAATGGATTTTCAAGTTTAATTTTATATACTGTAAGAAAACGAAATTTTCAACAACCCAACATTCATAAATTGGAAATGACAATTGAAACAAGTCCAACTTTTCATTACTGCACAACTTAAATATCAAGTGGATTCATGATTGTAATTTTTAATTGATTTTTGGAGATTTTCGTTTATGTTTGGAACATATTAAATTTAACATTAAAGACTTTTAGTGATTGTGATGTGTCAATAATTGTGTTATATTAAGTTAAATCGAATTACAAAAGGTGTATTTTTTTAATTAAAATATAATTTGATAATTATTTCAGCGTTTTAAAAAGCGATTATTGGTGCTTCTAAAATATTAATATTGGATTATTTTTTTACCAAATTATTTGACATTTTAATTGCTCCAGATTTTAGTTATTACTTAGTTTAATCAATACGAGATTTACTGTAAAATCAATTGAATAGTTGAATTGATCCTACTTATCATTTTTGGATTATTTCTGCTTAGCTGAATTTATTCATCCCCGTGAAATGATCATGTCAAATAGCCCTCAAGCTGCTTTCATATACTGTATTATAATATACCTGTACTATGTATGCATTTTTGTTGTTATTTTGCTTTTTTTTAAAAAAATAAGCTCTTAGATTTGAATATTTGACGGAGCTGAAAGTAAATATAATTTTCCTTTTTTTTCACATTACAATTTTGAACGCATTCAGTGCAAACAGGAAAGCATATTACACACAACTCTCGTGAATAAATATAAACTGGGTAAAGTGCTTTGCAATTTTGCATTAGTCATTCCTATGTTCCACGTCTTGACAGAAATCTGTATTATTAGCCAAAATTTTAAAAGTTTTTCTGCTTTTAAATTTAAAAATCTATTCATTTGCTTTTCATTTATGTTGATTTTTTTTTGTTGGAGAAAAGAGTTTTCATCTGTTTTTATGGATGAATTACAATGCATGTGGGGTGCAATATTGTTTTGTATTTTGATTTGAGTTTTCAAATTAAATTTTCCTATAGGTGAATAGTATTATAATGGCGAACCCAAGTTTTGTAGGAGTTGTTTTTCCTGGTTATTTTAAATGACAAAAAAGTCTTTTGCTTGACGTCTTCGCATTATATTTATGTGTATTGAAAAGGACTGTCGTATACTGTATATGCGGTACTTTTTTTTGCACACATTCCTTCAGTTCACTTTTAAAATTATTATTGTTGGTTGCTGTTTTCTTCCTGTTACTTTGTTAGTACTGTAAGTGGTTTTTCCTATGGTGTCGTGTCAAGACTCGAGCGGTGTTTTCATCCGCATATACGGAATAGACGAGTGAAAGACTTGCTATCAAATTCCGATCATGTCTTGAAATAGCTTTGGATCGACTTCAATCGAAAAACATTTGTCGGTGTCAAATACATATAGCGAGTAATTTATGCAAATCTTTTTACTCTCTTAAAAAGTCTCCCGTTTCCTTTCACATAGCCTGGAAAACTGGTTTAAAATGTTGAAAGCCGGATGTTTACATTCAGAAGGAATTTTATATTATTTTTTTTATGTTAAGACTGGGCTTTAATTTGAAAATAAAATATTGAAAATATCTTTGGTTTTTGAGACTTGTAAAAGACAAATCGCTTTTTGGTGTGTTGGGAATTCTTTGATGAAAAAATGTTGGTAGTACAGAGTGTTAAGTTGTATGAAATTTAAATTAAAAGATAAAAACAGCTCTTACAAACGTTTTGATCATCCTGTATGTACTTTTAATGCAATTTTGCAAAATTCTTTTGATTGTTACGTTTTTGTAGCGTTTTATTTGTTGTTTTTACATGGTTTTGTTTTTTGATCGCAGGTAAAGTGAAAAATAACCTGAGGTTTTTTGTCTGAGGGTTTTTTTAACATTATGTTTGAGTTTAGGGTCACAGCATGATGTTTCCAAGAATAACATAATCATATACTGTACATAAGCAAACACTGTCGAATGTAATCATTGTCAGTAGTTGGAAAAAGAGTTGATTTTCCAGGTTATTGATTGTTAGGTAGGAAAAACTGTTGTTTTAAGGGCCTTTTTTATTTTTCATGTCAATGACTTTCTAGTTCTTTCAATTCTAGTGTAGTTTTTTAGATCAATATGTTTTAATTTTTTTAATGTTTTTCGTTAATGAGATTTGGCGTTACAAAACATATTTAAAAACGATACGATATGGTGTATTTTTAAATTGTTTTGGTTGCATAGGGTGTTAGGGAGTGGTAAAGACAAGTCATTGAAGTCTATAGGGGTTATTGTTTATTTAAGATTTTATATATTTAAAGTGTAAGCAACTTCAGCTGGATTCCATGATGTATCGACTTAGAAGTTTCTGAAATATTCATTTTTGTTGTAGATGCAAAAGTGTGGCATTGGATGCAAACACTTGCCTGCAGGATATACTTTTCTACTGTAGATGCAGTATTCTTAGTGATCGAAGAACAAAATAAATGGTGATTTTGATGTATTGTAAATTGTAAACTTTTATGTTTAGCTTAGCTCTACTGTGTCATCTCATTCTCTGTTTACTATTATTAACATAATATTGCATTGATGTCCAATGATGTCCTCTTCTGTATTGATATATGACATTCCATCGCTTAGAAAATTTACTTAAAACTAAAATTTAATTTGATGAAACATTTTAAATTTTACGCTTAATTCAATGTGATCTTTATGGGTTTTCCTCCTTCAAAGTGGTAAATTGGATGCATTAATGTTCTAACTTTTATGTTTAATTTCACTCAGTTCTACTATCCTGAGTTAATTTCACAAATTAACCTAGGTAATTTAGCATTTTATTTTCTACCAATTTATGATTCTAAATAAGTACTTGTAATAAATAGCCATTGAGTTTTCTAGATGTTCCTAAAAGCAAAGTTGTGTGAAAGACTTTGCTGTAAAATGATTTCCAATGTATTTTGATCAGGAAGTGGCGGTACTGGCGATTTTTTGTTGCTGATGTTGCGCTTCCTGTGAAACTGTAATGAAAAGTTGAGATTGCAGTTTATGAGATGCATGATTTGAGAAATGTTTAGTAAAACCCACTTTTAGTATACAGTAACTTACAATGATTTTTTCAAAGTTGTTGAAATTGGTTTTTTTTTTGGATTCGAGATAGTTTGGTATAAAGTGTGTAGTGTCATTTAGACACTTTTAAAAGTCTTTTGGCGGCTTGTGTTATTAAGTATTTTGTTGACCCAACTTTCAAATGTTTACGCTAAATGGGTGTGGAGAGAGTGAGGGGTGTCAAATGCAGAATAATGACTTCATTTATTACCTTTGTGAAATGGAAATGTTTGGTGCAAAAAAAGATACAAAACAAAAGTCTACTGTTTTAGCAGATTTTATATTGGAAGGGTTACTAGATTTGGGGCGTGTAAAGACATTTGGACATGCTATTGCGATGTTAGTGACAATTTTCAAAGGTATAAAAATGTCGTTAAAGTATTGACAAGCTTCGAGTTTATCGGTGAGATTTTTTTTATCAGATTGTGTAGAAAAAAAGTAGTCTTTTGTGTGTTTTTTGTTGTGTACGTGTGGGATTGGCTTAGTGATGCCCACTGTGTTGACATTATGACGTAAACGTGGGGGCTTTCAGTTGCTATCTTGACGTCATTTTTTTTTTTTGCTTGGAGGATTAGAAGACACCCGAAATGACGTCAGTTTATGTACACGTACTCTATGTACGTGACCGAGAAATTCAATGGGGAAAAAATATACAAAGCGTTCTTTTCCGTGCAATGTCGCATATGGTATGATATTATGTTTACAAATATGCTCAATATCTGAGAATTTGCAACAAATAAAATGATGTGGAAGAAAGATTTTTAAAAAGAAATTTTGACATTTTTTATATATAAAATGCTCGATCAAATGTAGCATGTTTACAGTATGTTTGCTTCGAATACAATTTTTTTTTTCCTTTTTTGAATTCAAATAGGAAGTTTGGGAAGAATTTGATTCGAGTGGTTTACGATATATTACGTGTTGTATACTGTCAGTTTACTTGGACTTTGCTGCATCATAAAAATAAATATTTGAAAATACTTTTAAAAGTAACGATAAAAGTTGTTCATGTATTTGCTGGATGGTAGTTCAATCATGAAGTATATTTAAATTGTTGTTGATCGAATATTGCAATGCAATAAGCTTCAGGTTGAATTGGTGAACGCATGAAGATACAGTAATTACAGTACAACCATCTTTCATCTTGGGAAAACACTTTCTTAATGCAGGAATGTTGATGAGCAAGTGGCATGCTCCTGATTAGTTTATGGTAGAACATTGTGATGATTAAAAGTTTTGGTGAAAAACGAATTGCGCGATAACTCAATATATTGTAGTGTATACAGTATTATAAGATTTAAATATTTGTACATGGTTGACTGCTTTATGTAGTTGATGACGGGCCACTTTCACTTTTTTTTTATAAACACATAATTTATAATTGGCCGCAGAGTTAGAGTTGAGTAAAATCGATGTTTACAATTATTGATGTTTGGCGAAATATAAACATTGATGCTGAACATTGCCAAGTAGAAATACTTAATGCTGAAATAATATGAGAAAATTTTTTCAAAATAAAACAAGATTATTTGATATTAAGATTTTTTTTTTTTTGTATAAACATGGGCACAAATGTCCGTATATTGTAGGTTTATAGCCAATTAACTTACTTTAAACCATGAGAGCTAAATAATGACATAATGTCTTGTTATGCAAGTTACTTAACAGTTTAATTAGACTTGTTTAATTTTTATAGACAAGCATATAATTTTTTATTGTTAATTATTTTTTTGAATTAATGTGTGTTAATGATATGAACATTTGGAGGGCGTAGTTAAAAATTGTAATGGATATATTATCGTGACGGTGTAAATGGCTTTTTTTATAAATACAGTATGTGAAAATTTGACTGATTTTTTTAATGTATTGTGAATAGGTGTAGTTAAGCACAAGTGTACGATAGGCTAACAAGGTTGTCAATTATTTTTTATTTTGTTTAGAAATACAATTGTGCGAAATTACCACGGTTTTTATTTTTTTTATTTTTTAATTTAAATAGAAAAACTTAAGGGAGTGATCTTATTGTATTTAATGTTATTGTATGCGCTTATTAAAAGCATTTGTACATTTTAATTTTTTTATTAAACTTATGCCATTTAATTGCACGCCCTAGCTTATCGCATGGTAACAATAATGTAATTCATAACTTTATTTTTTTGTTGAGGTTTTAAGGAAATAAAACTTAAGTACAGTGTGTACATTGATATAATTTAAAGTATACTGTATTTACTATCGTGACAGGTTGAATTATACTGTATCAGCAAGTCAACGCCTTAAATATTAATTATTAATGCGACTTTGACTCTTTGAGGTCGCCGATTACTTCGCAATACATACCGCACAATTTCCAAATAAGTTTTGACAAAAATCAAGTATTCTGGACATATTTTGTGAAGTTGGAATTTGACGAAACTTGATTAGCTACTGTATTTTGCGCATTAAGAAATTTAAGGACATTATAATATTGTAACACACCGATTTAAAAAGAAGAGATTAGACATTAAAATGAGAAAAATAAGTTTTGTCAGTCATTATTTTTTATATACAAAGTGTTATAACTTTTTTTTATTTAATAATTTTGTGGCATATCGCAAAATGGAAATATAAATGATGAATTGTTACTTTTTCTTGCTTTGTAATTTAATCATTTTCAATAGCCATAAAATAATTGGTTTCATTAATTTTTTTTTGCTATATTACACAGTAGAAACCTATTTTTTATGTGGTTATTATAATATTGAGAAATGAAGTTATCAATGTTTTTAATCGTCATCGATTGACCTTCTTATTAAAGGACACGCATATTCAATTGTCTAAAAAATTTTTTTTTTGACTCTCTCAACTACTTTATGTACTTGTACTTATCTCCAGTACATGTATTTGATTTTTTTGATGGGCGTGTAACCTTCATTTACAACTTTTCCTACATTATGTGTTTAGTTTTTAAGGACAGTCGGCTTTTAACTAGCATATTAAATAGCTATCACTAACTGGTGGTCATGGTTTTAATATTTATGTCTTGTTTTTTAATTATTATTTATAGCAAACTCAAAATGTCTTCTTTAAAGTTTAGAAATTCAAGACTTTTAACTAATGTTATTTTTTATTTTATTAAATGCTTTGTTTAATAATCAGGAAAATTTTAAATTATGCGTGGAATGGTTGTGCAATTAGTTAATTACATGCAAATTACAAAGTAAATCAAGTGTAAAAAATTGTTACTAGGGCAATATCATTACTGAAGGATTTGACTGAACGAATAAAAGAAGAATTATTCATTTCCTTATTTCGTATTACATTAATACGATATTATTTTAAAAATGATATGGAAAATGTTTGCAAATGTGAGTTGGGGGAGGGCGGTACAAGTTGCCTTGAATGTTACAATAATTTCTGAGGTTGTGGAAAGGGGAGAAGTTTTAGTAAAATACAAAGATATATTTCATTAATTTTAACCTTGGCAAAAATAAAAATTTGGTCGTGTAAACGGGTGCGGAGTTTTGATCATACAGTATTATTATGGGATGTGTACTGTAATGAACGAAAGAGTTAATTATTTATATTGTTTATTATGGATCATTATTGTAGTGTATGTGTGGTAGAGCAAAAACGTTTATGAAAAACTTTTCTAACGTTTATTGGTCGATCAGGAGAAATTACAAATGCCAAATATCAAAATTATACATGCATTTCACACTCGTTGCTTTTGTTTACATTTACTATATGCAGTACGTGATGTCCATTGAAAAGCATGGAAAAATATTTTGGGGTGGAGAAAAGTACTGTATTGTATATTATAGTGTGTGAAAATGGTGAAAGAGTTGTTTTATTTGTCCATATGGGAGTTTGTGTTTTGGGTGATTTTTAACTATAGAGAAATGTTCTGTAGTAAATAAATGGAGGAGGGCAGGGAGATAAAAGAGAGTGCTGTTTCTGTGCTGTTGAACGAGAATAATAAATACGTAAATAAAAGTTTTAATTTTATTTCCTCTTCGTTATTTGTTTATTTTTACGAGGCACTAGTGGCGAATCTTTTACGTTTATTTATATGGATATAGTAAGTTATTTGAGTATTTTGTGTACGCTGTAGCTTAATTCTCATGTATATGCGCCTGCGCACAACTTGGCTTGACATTATTAATTCTTGGAAATGAAAAGCTGATTTTCTTTAGTTGTTACTGAAGCAGAAGCATTTTCGTTAGTTAATCAGATCAGGCTCTTTGCTCTCGCTCTTTCTACAGTGTATCTTCATCCCTTTTGCTCAAGTTTTCTTGATTTTACTTTTTAGTTAAAGGTTTTTGTCTCTTTTTACGACATAACGTTGACTTCCGGGTGACATATCTGCAAAGTTACACACGCATTAAAGCTTTTTAATTAGTAGTTTTAATCGTACAAGTAAGAAAAAAATAAAAAGGTGAACCCCATTTGCAGAGAACTCCACCCCATTCACTAGCACCAGTTTTGCTTATAGAGTTATAAAGATATACGACATGATAAATGTTTGTTGTTCGAAGGATTACATTATTTTTAGGAGTGTTTTGATGGGAGTTAAGAGGGAAGGTGAGGGGAAATGTTCAAATGGGGTTTGAAATTAATGTTCCACGTTTTGATGACCTTTTTAATCAAGAAAATGAGCATTATGTTTAACTTTCTAAAAAAAAAGAAGTTAATTTTGGTCTTTGGCTTTTTTGAAGCATTCGAGCAGTGTATGAATAGTTAACTTGGATTATATTAAGCTTATTGTAGTTTGAGTATAAGCATCATCGTAGAATTCATTTAATAATTATCATTATTATTAGTAATAAAAGCAGTTGAAGTGGTTTCCTGGAGTAAAAATGACGAGTCAACCCCTCTGTGTGTCGTAAGTGTGAATGAAGTGGCAGAAGAAACATTAAACACAGGTCATAAACTATCAGTCTCAAAAATCCTTACCACTCCTGGTTGTCACGCAATGGGTACTACCAGTAGGGCAAGGACTAAGGATATGGGTGGGAAAACTGGAGAGGAGATAAACAGTAGACGAAAGATGGATTCAAGTCTTTGACTTGGCATTATCAAGTCTTTACTTGGCGTTATTATGGTAGATAATCAGCCTTTTGACCACCCTTATGTTTATTGCCACACAAGAATACATTAAACTCTAGAGGTATTATAAAAAGAAAAATGCAACGTACAAGCTTATTATCATAACTATTTAAGTTGTATAACTTTCAAAAAATAATATCTGAATGCAGTATTAGCGGTGGCTTAAGTCCTTCGGACAACTGGTCCATATTCTCTCTTCAAATCATTTGTAGTGAATGTATTAATTAATTTTAGTTAATTTTGATATAGAAGGATGCTAGAAAACTTAGCAAGTGTTTGGTCAGCACTCGTGTTGTGTTTCTACTTTCTTATAAACCATGCTAGAATTTGCGATTGTGATTGATGGCTTTGGTATAGTTTATTGTAAATTGTGTGATCGAGGATTCTGATTTCTTAACAGGTGTACAACTACAAAAGCCACTGTGAAAGTTGAAGAGAATTTTGCATAAATGTCTAGTTTATATGCATCTATAGTATATAGTTAAATTTACTTGTTTTAAATGAGTACTTTAAGGTCAATGCTTGGGCGTTATCTACCGTTGTGAAACGTTTTACTGAATTACTTTCACCTAAATATTATATACAAGTTGTGTTGTTGTTGTCAATAATGATCAGGAATTGTTGAAAATGGTAAAAATGATTTTATTTCTTTTAGAAGTTAGTTGAAGTCATTATTACACTGTATTTCATTTATTTATTTTTTTTTGTTGAATTTCATTACTTCGATTATTAACATCGTAAATGCATATTATAGGAAATTTAACTGCTAAATGCAAATTATAAGATATTATAAGTTGAGAAAAATACAGTAGCACTTATAGTAATTTTTATTACTGGGTGTGAGGTTAAATAAGTATTTCCCGGAAATTATGTTATGAAATTTTTATTGAGTTTTTTCTATATAGTATACTACTGTCATTTTAATATTTTTATACATAATATTTTAAAATTTATCAATTCTAATTCATGTTGGACACACAATGATAGCGTAATAAAATAGTTCATTGTTTGATGTACATAGTACTATAAAAGATTTTCTGTTAAGGTTTTATCAAAATAAAGTAAGGATAGGATTGTCATTTTCAGAAACCCTGCTCATTATATTAATACATGCACCTGTCGCTTTTTACTTAATAACTGTAATTTACATATTATACATTCCGCTTTTAACTTAATATACGTTTGAGGAATTACTGAGAAACGTCAGCTATCCTAAATTAAAATTACAAGAAAATAGTTTTGAGAATGAAGCACCTGGATAAAATGTAAAATGTTGGAGTGGTAGGGGGAGTTGCTGAGGAAACGGGGGGAAAACGACTAAGTGCATAAATGAAAGCACTTGTGATGCTTATGCCTAATGCAAGGATTAAGTTAATCAAACAATTTTCTATATTTTTTAAATGGTGAAAAAGCAATGTTTAAAATTATCTACATGTTGTCGTTGAAGAACAACCGTTACACTGTAAGCTTACATATGAAACAAAATCAATGTAAGATTGGATACTTAATTTATTATTTTTGCTTTGTGTATTGAACTTCTATTTAATTTTGTTTCTTAATACACAATTAAGGTTATCTAAATGACATTTAGCTCGATTTAATCTCACATTTCACTCCTTGAAACTCTTTTGAATACTTTTTTCCACAATATTTATCTTGTATTTTAGTGATACAAAAATGAAGTGCCTCTGATCTTGTAACATTTACAGTTTGTAAAAATATACTTACAAGTATTTTGATGGAGTTAGACTTTTCGAGGGTGACCTGTATTGTAGCAGTGTACTGTAGGAAATGGAAAGAATGAGAATTAATGTTTCCGGATCAAATGGGTGGAAGGGAAGGGGAGAGATTAGTCAACTGCGTGTTTACTGGGTTGCTGCAATCGAATGTGCAAATTGCTTATGATAAATTACTGATATTATTTGACACGACTGACAACTTTGGAGGCCTCTCTTTAGGATGTGTGAGGAGGGGGAGGGAACGTTTCTTCATCCGTTTTCAACAACTGTGCTTTACCATGCACTCTAAACATTTTGTTTGTGTCTTGGAATTAATTTAAATTGGGAAGATGTCATTATTTATTCATCATGCAAATTTTACCGGTGTGTTTTGACGCTTTAGTTTTCTTTGTTGGACAGGATATAAAAGACAAATTGGTGTAAATCTTCTTTAACTACACAATGACACGTTTGTTGGTTTTAGGAGTTGCAAAATGTAGGAACTTGAAATAACTAGTGTAAGGGAGTTCATTCCCAGCTTTTTCCGCATTTTAATAATTTGAAACATTTTTCTAATGTCAACTATTGGGGTTCTAGTAAGGTGTTTTAAATGCTTTCTTTTATATTTCAAATATTGATTCACTGTCATTTTATTGTTGACTAAGTTTTTATTTTGTAACTTTTCAAATATTGGTTTTCGTACTTGCAGTATGTGGTAACAAAATATTTACAAATTATGTATCTTATGGCTGCGCAGGTTTTACATTAAACTTAAGTAACTTTGATGGGAACAGATGTTATTATGTTAAAATAAAACGTTTTTTTAATGCATTGAAAAATATGACCTTGTTGACATTATCTAGTTCACATCTTTCGTCAACATCCTTAATTGTTTCCAAAAGTTATTAATATACCAAATCCACTAGCACAAAGACAAAAACAACCGTCTGTGAATTGAGTATAAGCTTAAATATACTTTTATTCTACTTTTGTAAAGTAGCCATTCGAAAATTGTAATCAGCATTTTGGTTTGAAATTTACCCTGAGAATAACTAGCCGATTAGCCAAATGATTTTGTGAAGGTCTTTGTAATAAATTTTTGTATACTGGCTACACCCAGAGCCACAAAAAATAGCTCCAGCATGCTAAAAACTTATTCAAAGGATAAAATTTTAATATAAAGTTAACTGTGTAATCGCCAATTGAATAAGAAATTTTTCGGCGGTTTTTTTTAGCAGCCGGAAGGGACACCTGTCGTCCTTGCAAGCGGTTGTAACTTTGTAATGTTCATCAATCAACTTCCTGTACATTGTGAATTTGCTTCTGTGAAATCGCTGAGTTTAAATGACTGTAAAAGAATCTCTGCCAGTTTTATTTTAATCTTTTAAGTATCATAGTTGAATTAAATAATATGGGATTTATTTAATCTTCTTCTGATTACGTATCATTGGAGCATCTCTTGTTTCCCTATTTGTAATTCATAGCGGTAGGCAATCAATGTGGAATGTAGTCATTAAACAATTAGCTTAGATTAAAATGTGAATTAAATTCTTAATGCTCGAGGGAAGAACTGCTCGTATCATACGTTTTTTTTTTTTTTTGAATTTTGTATTAGAGGTTTATTTAAAAGCTGGTGCATGTTATTAGTTAAATTATTAAAATATTGCCAACAATTATTTCTTGTTTTTTAAGTACTGTAATATCTTTACAAGGCTAACATAAGCTTTTTGTGACAAAAACCAAATGTTGGCACTTGATCGTTATTTTTAATTGTTGAAGTTTGATTAGTTTCCTGTTCTGGCTTAGATGGTATTGTTAGAAATCAGTTTGGCCATATGATTGGGTTTTTTTTCTGATTTTTTTAATATTGTGTGCATGTAAAAAGCGATTAAGATGGTCATTCTTATGACTATACTTTGTGTTGTGATTCCAGCTTCTAGTGGTATTGCTAATTTATTCTCAAGGCTAAATACAAACAACTTTTGACATATTATTTTATACTGTTGCAACTTGTTTACGTCAAGGTCTTTTTAAAACAACCATTAAAATCATTGAAAAAGTTTATTATTTTAAAATACACCATTAATTTACTCGTTTTTATTAATCACATTGCAGTAGTTTTGAACAATTTTTGCCATAAGAATTGAAAATCAAATTAGACAGGAAGTGATTGTTTCCTGAAATAAAATTAGACAGGAAGTGATTGTAAAAATATTTTGTAACGGTGTAACCACTAAAAACAACGTTACTGTAAGAGTCGTCGTTAGTATACATTTTGGGACGGAGCCCACATTTTGAAAATCACAGTACTATAAAATATACGACTGCTATAAACATATTTTGATATCTAAAGGTTTTTTGTATTTGTTAGTACCGTTATGAAATTTTTAAAACAATTATTTATTGCTTTGAATTGTAATTAAAACTTAACCGGAAATGTTAAGAAAAATTATAAACGTGTATAATTTTTTTTATTAAGTTTATTATGATTTTTTTTATGTTCTTTTACTCGAAGTTGTTCAGTAATGTTGTCAACATAATTTCAAGTATTAAACATTTAATGTACACGACGTGGTTTGATGAAACTATAATAATGTTGGCCTTAGGCAAATGCTATGTAGTGTTTTGCATACATAATTGCAAAAGATGTATTCATTAGAAGAGAAAGTTTATGCATATTAAATGGAGAAGAGAGGGAGAATGATGCTTTTCTATCTATGTATCTATTTTGTGAGCTTATCTTTGTATTAAACGTTGTCAGGTTAAAGATGGAAGTGCATGGAGAATATCCGTTTCCCTGCATTTAATTGAACATTTTTCTCTTCATCCACCTGAACTACCCATCTAATTTATATACATCAATATTTTTGTTTGTACGTACAGTATAGAGTATTTATTATAATGTATGTGTGTATTTTATATGTATTTTATAATCGAAATCTTCCGACCGATTTGATTACCCCGTGGGCTCCAAAGTCGTAATGTTGATGCAATTGACTGCAGTACAATACCTGTATATGCAATCCCGTGATTTTTAATGACTTTTAATGTGCATGTGGATTGGGGTTGCCAGGTTGGGGAAACGGGGATATGATTTTCAAACTGTCGCTCTGTGATTTTCAGATAACTTAATCTAGATGTCGTAACATAAGGTTGTGACCCGCAGGTTTAGAAGTCAAATTTCGTCTATGTACGAGTGCATATTGTATTGTTGATTTTTTATTGACATGATACTGTTCAATGGTTTAAACAAATATAAACACAATGAACACTGGTCTCGCCGAGACGCAGTTGTTTGTATTAAATCACTGAGTTTTCGATTACAATACGGGACAAAGTTTTTTATCGCATTTTTATTTATAAAATTGTTAGTGTCTTTATGGCAAATAATTAGCACACTTTCTGAATTTTAGTGCAATACATGTTTGTTGAATTCCTGAATATTTTTGGTTAATTCTTCCGAAAGTTTATTTTTTATGCGACTTTTGTCGTTTTTTGCATCTAAACCGGAAGTTTTCAATATATTAATCTTCTTCCTGTGTTTGCTATCTCAATACTTATGCGAATAGTAAACTAATTATGGACGTATAAACTTATTATGTTGGAGATAGGTGCATTATTTTATCATGCAAATAGCTAGAGGTACTTGACTTATATTTAAATTGCATCATCGTCAATATTTGATGATGTACAGTACCTTATGCTGCGTTTTCGTGCAATGTTAAAATTGCTTATTATGTATATTAAGTTAGTATTTTTGAGGGTTTTTTATATTAAGGTGGTTTTTGAGTCTTTTGAATTGGCCATTTAAGATTGTAAATATCATGAAATTGTCTTTTTTTTTTTGATTAAGGAAGAAACAACATAATTGGTTGGGCTTTTTTTTAATAGAAGATTTGACTTTTAAAAATAGCATCGTTTTGTAAAATGTTGTTGTTTATGTGGCGTTTATTATTTTTTCAGTAGCTATTACGTGAAGGCTGTGAAATTGTTGAAATATTAAAAAAAGAGCAAATGAAATATCATGGGAAAAGATATTTTTGACGTGATGAAACGGCATAACGTAACGTCGTCGAAACGATAACGTGCATTAGTTTATTTTTAGGATGGGAGTGGATTTATTGCGGGATTACACGATTGGTTTATTGGGTGAGCGAGAAAGAAGAGAAAATAGTGGCAACATGTGAATCGCCGTCATTTGATTAATGACCACATTTGGCCAACGGGCTATTTACAAGTTACCGTTATCCACCATTCTCAACCCTGGTTAAATGCACGAGACAACTGCAACGTACAAAATTGAAATTGTTTTTATCGTCTCGTGTACTTCCACTTGAGTACAACAACCTTTCTTATTGCAAATACTGTACAATTACAAATAGCATAACTGACGGCAATATGTTTTCATTTTATGGATGTGTTGGCTTAAGTTGTGTAACATTGAATTGTTTGATATGTTATTATGATCTTTTATTAAGATATGCGGTTAAATTGTGCATGAGAAGAACGACCTGTGTCATTTTGCTAGTCACTAACCAAATTGCTAGTATTGAACACTTTTGATCAGTAAATAATGGCACTATATAAAATTAATTTAACTTTGGTTTTTTATATTTTTGTAGGTTAATTAAGTTATCAGATGTGTATCGACCAGTTATAACGGAAAATCCGATTGGTTTGGATTTTTTTTATTTTGTTTAGTATTTTACGACTGTAAGCACTAATTAAATTTTGCTGGCTAAAAGTCTAGGTTTTTTTATGTCTGGATAATTTAAACAGCTGTCACACATTACTCGTTTACATACTGTTAGCGCTTAGTGTCGTGACCTAACTTTTATTTTTTTTTATTATTTTTGTATAGTACACGCTATATGTGTTATTGGTTATGGAAGGGAGGACGTTTTTTGACTTTTTTATGTGTAACTTTTAGTTGGTTTGTTGATTGATGGAATTAACCCCCTGACACCAAGCCCCACAAATTTACTCCCTTACTCTAACTTCACTATTTACATTAACAACAGACAACTGAATCTATCATATTTTTTACAGTTGGTTTATGTACATTTTTTTCTCATAACATTAAGATCTGATGCCGATGGCGCCGAAACATTTGGTACTGTTTGGTACTAACATTGTGTTTTGTGTTACTGTACCGGTATATAAGATGGTAACTTAGATAAATTGCATCAGTCACATTGATGAAGAATAATTTGATGTCTTTTAATTTAAAAACGATGCTTTTGAAAGTGACGGACACTAATATTTTGGCGTTTGTTTTGATGTGATTTATTTGTGATAACAATCTTTTGGTGTTAAACTATTAGAAAAGAAATTACTGGTGAATGAATTTTTTCTGGAAAATAGTTGGCCCAGTGCACTAATTATTGCCCTGTAGGTTTTTTTTATCTAAAATTGACTGAGGTGAATGACAACTTGAAGAGTGCTTTGTGCGCTTACAATTAAATGGTATTTTCGATGAACTTTTATTCGGCCACAGGGTTTATCAGCGTCTATTTATTTGATGTGACACTCCAGTTTTTCCGGCTATTTGGGTTCATGGCTATTTGTTATCGGGTACTATACAGTGTGGTACAGTGGTGTTTCAGACTTTCAAGGTAATTCCGGCACCAAATACTGAAAGAACCAATATTGTGCGCACAAACACTTTGGTGTAACTTCGTAATCAATCATAAACAATATCGTATAACAATATAATATGAAATCAGCTGGGGTCTTGTTATGTTTTTGCTTACCTTGGCCTCAAATAAACAATTGACACTGTAATAATCTATTGAGAGCGTTATTGAATTATTGGTGTTGCAATTAAATCGAGGTCGACTCCTGCGTGATCTGTTTATTTGAAGCTTTTATGTTGTGTCAAAAAGTTTATGCTAGTTATCTATTCAATTAATTTTTTTTGGGAGTTTCATAACAACTTCTCTTCAATGGTATTTTAAGTTGTAAATTTTTTTTAGAACTACCCGACCCTATTACTTGAACATAATGTTACTTTTTTTACTAATGACTTTCATTTTTGTAATTAATGAAATACTGTGTATGCAAATACAATCGTTTCACTTGTTTAGTTGCTATATTTAACTTGGATATTTTTCTGGTCACATTTATTGTTATCTGTAGTTGCTGTTTTTCTGTTTCTAATAATTATTGTGTGTACTAATTTATTCTGTATTTGTTTTTTGCAGGTAAGAATATGTTTTCAATTTTATTTTTGAAATGACTTTATCAGCTGTTGACCAGTTATAGGAAAATGGTATGTCATGTTTTTACTGTAGTTGGCAACTTAGTCATTTTTAGAGTCGTATTTCCGGGTAAACAACGTCGTTTTTCCTGATAATCGACTTTTTGAACTTTTGTGATGTCGTTTACTGTAGTTTTCGGGTATGAAAATGTTAAAATGAGAAACCGGGAAGGATGGTGTAACTTATAAATTGACTCTTTTCAATACCATGTAATTTACAGTCGTTGAAATTCTTAGAAAACAGTCCCTCCTCTTGGAAAAAATAATAAAAAAAGATGCTTTAATATTTCACCCACCGCTGTTATTATTGCTTTCTATCAAACAGCAACCGTTTTCATATTGTATTATGAGCTTTTATTTATTGGTTTTGTATAAAGTGGAAGTTTTAATTTTATTTTCTACAGTTGCACTTGTGCTTAGAGGAATAGCATATTATGCAAGAAACCGTGTCAGCCGTGTATACCGTTTGTTGTACCGTGCAATGTTCCTAGAAGTTGAGGGGAGTTACAAAAAATATTATTGGGGTTGACGTTTTTTTTCTCTCTTTTTTATTCTCTTACCCTTTCCCATTTCTTATAATTGGGAAATATGCTTTTTGATTTGATGTTGAATCGTTTTTTATTCGTAAGGGTAATTTCTTTTCAATTTAGTAGATTTTTAATTTGAAAGCTATACTGTAGTTTGTATTAATTTGAAATTTGGCATATTATTTAGTTGACTTTTAGAGTCCCTTGTTGGTTAGATGAATCCGTGATTTGAAAGCAGCTAAGTTTTTAAACTTTTTGTAGACATAGCTTTTGGCAAACGTAGCTGATTAATGTTTTAGTAAAGAATTAATTGAGGTGGATATGTTAATATGTCATAATACTGTATGCTGATTTTAGTTTTTGAGTTTTTAAGCAGCAATAATAACAGAGAAAGTTGTTTGGATTTAATGGATAATCCATGTTCGTGCTTGATGATCATGATAGGTAACAACATCCTTTCATGTCTTTTTCATATTACTATTATTATCCGCCCTTTATTTTGAAAGGAATTTCTAATTAAGTGGGAAAAGTGAGCGGTCAATGAGTTTTATTTATAATTATGTAGCGATTTAATAATTAAGAGAGGAAGAAAAGAAAATTAAAAAAGGCGATTTTAATTATGATGGTCAGCTGATTTGAAAGTTTTGTTAAGTTGTTATTGGTTTGATTTGTTTATTGTTGTTCATGTGTTTTTCAAGTGGATTTTTTTATTGTGGCTATAAAAGTTTAATGCAACATACGCAATGATGGACAATTTAAAAAGAAATACTGTAATATTATTAGAAATTGTTGGTAAGAGATTTTATTTTTGGAAGGAGGACGGGGTTGAGTTTATGGTAATGGAGGTTTGATGTACATGAACACGTGTCACGTCAACATTGATATTGCGTCATTAGAAACACATTGCCTTTAAACATTTAGTGATGAAACGAATGAATAATAATGTAGATTTTAGTTTCTGTGTTCTGGGTTTTGACAATCATTTATTAATTATTTCTGGGGTGCTTCAAACAAAATGTGTAAATTTGATAATATGTAAATGAAATAATTTATGAAATTATAAACCGTTTTATAATACAGTGCATGACAGCCGTGACGTTATATTGAAAGAAAAAGCAATTATTCAATACAAATTTATTTAATTATTTTTGTCATTGAAACCAAAACATGTATGTGATGCCATTATAGTAACTTAGTTATATGGACATTTTATGGCTGTGGCTGACGTAATAGTAATTATTAAGTTAATATTTCCTAGTACAAAATTTAAATTTTTACTACAGGATATATTTTTCTCTACAGTCGATTGTGTTTTTTGTTATTGTAGTGACGTACTGTATGTGTAGTAGTTGTACTTTTATATAAGGCTAGTTATTACTTTACTTTTTTTTGCAAAATGTAAACAATACAGAAAAGCATGTGATGGAGAATCATGTGATGGGAAAGTTTGGTTGACGTCAACTGTGTGTTTAATTATGTACGTCTGTTTAATAGGAATTGTAGTAATATTACGGATTCCTTGTATAACTTACGTACATGCATCATACAATGCTCTTGGATTTTTCCGTCAATGAATTATTTCGCTTGTTTGCCAAAAACGTAATGTTGTGTAATAGAAATGTTACACTTGTTCGTTGATTTTACCTTCAGCATTTCTGTTTAATGATTATACTAAGCTGATCAATACAAAAAATAATAATGAATAACGTATTATAGCGAGCTTTTTAGATCCTAAAAACATCGGACAGCTGTATGTCATATGCCAACATTATATAAAAATATTAATGTTGAAATTTAAGCTTTATTTTTTCTGTGTTGCATCATTGCAATTGGAAATTTAACACTGGATAAGGTAGTTCTACCGCGCATTGTTTCTAAGTTGCAAATATTTATTGCGTGTAATAGTTATTTTATTATTTTTTTAGCAATGCATTACACTAGTGTAAGTTAAGTTACTACTGTGCAATAAATCTGAAAATCGTGACTTATGATTTACATTGAGCAGTAAATAATGTTTACGAGATTAAGTTTAGTACCATAAAAGTGATTTTTTTTGGCTATAAGGAAGAGCTAAAGGGTTTATTGTAAGAATAAATGTTTATTTTTACTGCAAATCGATGGACTTTGATAGCTGTAAAGGAGAAAAAAATACTCACAATGTTGTATGTATTAACCGAATTTTTTTTGTTAAGTTTGACACCAAAATAAACTAAAGGATGGATGGAAATTATTGGCAGAGTGGCACACATAAAAGTAAATATTATACAGTAGTAATCCCAAAATATTACATCTAGTAGAACAGATATACACCTGCGCTATTTTTCAAGATAATAAACTACATAAATGATCAATAATTAAATAATTTATATACCATTATAAAGATGTATTTATTTTTTAATTTAGAGTTTAATTTCACTGGTTTTTTTGCTATATTTCTACCCCTAAATTACTTTTGACCGGCTAAACTTTGGTGTCCATTATTCTAATAAAAAAAAACAGTAAAAATTACTTAGTAGTTTTTTTTTGTTTTTTATAAAGAAACCAATTTATTCTACAAGTATTTTAGTTTACGTAGGATATTGATTTTCAAATTAAACTGATTACATATTTGAAGTTTTCTATCAGAATTTTTAAGATAAGTTATGAGTACTTTTGCAAGTACATGTAATTATTGATTCATCTTCATGTAATGAAATGTTTGGGCTCAGAGCTAAGTTATTACTTAAGGGAAAAATGGCAACAAAATCCGTTACAAGTTGTATTTTGTTCCTAATATCAGTTGAACTGATAATTTAATGCTCTTTCACCCATAATTACATTTTCTTTCCTGTATTATCTATATTTTTCCAACCCTATAATGTGTGTGTTTGCCATGCTATTACCTCTGCACACGCTATGGTGTTTTTTTCTTCATCCTCTGGGTTTGTATTATATGATACCGCAGAGAAGTGATTTAGGTGTGTTTTTCTATCACAACAAGTGTCTTGTATCCGACAGTATTAATATTTTGTTTGCTTTTTTTTTCTTTCATGTTTGAGCTATGGAGTTATACCATAAATTCGTGCGTTTTTTTCCTAATAAGATCTTGTATTTCTTGTGGAAAAAATACGAACGAATTTATAAGACAACCCAGTCGTTTATTCATATGTAAAATGTTGACTGTATTTGAGTTGGTGGTTTATAGATTGGTTACAGACTTAAACTTAAAAGCATTTTTTTTATCTTGAAAAGTTAAATTTGGGATTTTCTTTTTGTGTGTGGGTTTTTAAGCATAGTACAGTATCTGCTTTGCTATTTTCAATAATGCTTCAAGTTACTTTTACAGGCAAGCATTTTGGTATTTCTTTTATTTGATTGATTTTTTTAAAAATTTTATGGTTTGAACTTGCCTAAAAAATGTTGAAAAAAAAGAGTGTTTCGCAAACTTTCTGTTTTGCGTGCTGACATTTTACATACTGGATTAGTCATTGTAATTTAATAAGTCGTACAATGTTATTAGGGTGTGGAAATCTGATATTTCTAAGATGATTTTTTAAATTTTAAATGTTAATTAAAATTTGAGAACCGGTCATTTTTAGGGTAGTGTACCTTAGTTTGGGTACCTTGCTCTTTCTGGAGAAAGAAATGAAAAGTGACAACACTGAAAGAAATATATCTGGTAGTGTGTTGGCATTTTGCATGTTTGCTCCCACTAAATATGTGCCTATCCTGGGTACATGGCAGATTTATATACCGGTACTGTAAACTTTTAGCATGGTGCAGTAGTATAAGTTTATATCAATCCACATTTTTTATATCAGAATCGATTTTCTTTGCACTATTTTATTTTGATATAAAAAGAAAAGAGTGTGGAGCGCGGAAAAAATAAAAGACATAAAAAAAAATTTCAGTGAAAAAAATCGGCAACAATAGATTTAAATTTTTATGCTGTATTGTCAATGACGCCGAATTGTATACCTTTTTTTGTATTTTTTTTTACTTGTGTGAAATGCTTTATGCACAATACCAAACGAATGGCGTTTCAATTTCATAAGCGGCATAATAGGAATTAGGAACTGTGTGTGAACTGATATGGATAATGTTCGCTCATAATTAGCCAACTTTTATTACTTCAAATTGCCGCTGCATTTGTTGTAGGCTGAAATGTTTAATAGCTGCGCAAAGTTGCAGCTTGGAAAGAAAGGGTAATAATCAATGCCACATCCGGCGTCACTTTGTGTTGTGCGTTCTATACAAAGCAGAAAGTTTTGCCATTTCCCTCTTTTCTCATTTCACGTTTAGGATACTAATTTGCGATGGTGGAATTACAAAATGCATATCTAATTACTAAATTTGGTGAACGAGATAGTTTATTTAGGCTTTAGGAAGTTAATTTTTGTTATTATAGGCACTAAATTTGTCCTTTGGGGACAACTGGGGACAAAACTGGATCTTTTAATGACTTAAAAAGTGGCTTTCTTTTTGAAACTTTGCCCATAAATTTGAATCAGAAAAAGCAACGCTAAGTTATGCAATGAAGTTATGTTTACTTTAACTTTAAACTGAAATAGTAGAGTATATTAAAAAATTACGGGTTTACTGCTCCTGTAAAGTCTAATAGTTAGATAATGGAAAATGAATGAACTTATAAGACAACTCAGTAATATTGTTATTAATAACATAAATTTATGATACTATATCGTATGATGGTAATAGTGCAATTCTAAAGTTCTCGTGTTTCAAAATTTCAGACAAACAATTCCCAATATAAACAACTTTTTATAGATTTTTAAGAAGCTAGGAATAGGAGAAGTACGAGTAATATGATAGATGGCTGCTTTGTAAATGAAACGGAATTCAAAGGTCAGCTAACCTTTGATTTGCCAACATTTCATTATTTCTCACGTGTGTTTTCAGGCAAACTTTTATAAATACACCCTTTCACTCTCAGCATGTGTCGTCCCCACCCACTTTATACATCATAATAATACAATGACGTCAAAATGATCATGAAATATGCGGAAACTGATAGCAACAAATGTCATTCACACTTTTGTATTGAATTCCCACATAATAAAAATTGTATATGTTGACCAACTGAATGTAATTGCATAACTCGTAACGCTATAAATCAGCACCAAAGGCAAAAAAAAAATAATAATTTATTGCTACACATCATTCAATCAGGTTGAGTAAATCGTGGCAATTGCATACACATACGGCACTATATTATTACAAATAACGCCCATGAAGAAAACAAAATTTATGTAATGGAAATGCTCCGACTAATAAACACAAAGCTTAAGACGCAAAACTTAACATTATGAAGAATTACGAGCATTGCAATTACATTGTTTGAGTGACAGCTATGAAATCTCTTGTCAGTAAAATACAGTCTTTAATATCATGTGTTACTATGCCAAGTTTTAGTCAGATAAGTCGCTATAAAAAATTTAGTTTTTGTTTGGATTTAATTTAGGAGTACTGTACTTCATTTAGTTGAATTTCAGATACACTTGTAAGTTAAGGTAATAGTTTTCTTGTTAATTTAAAGTCACGCGATGTCCGATAAGTGCCTAAAAAGTGAAGCTTTTATTTGTACTAAAACACAGTGTATTATTTTTTTTTAGTTTATTGGAATATACACTGTACTCCAACTTAAAAATAACTCTAATGTCCCTGAATACACTGGAGACGATTACTCAATAAGCAAATTCTCAACATGCATTTATGTATTCATTTTAGGAACTGGAAATAAAGCCAGCATTTTTAGCCGAATTTGGTAGTTAAAAACGAGCTTTTGGTGCTGAAATACTGTGCATGTAGAATTACATTGTATTGTATAACCCCCACGGAATTCATGCATAACGATATACACAGTAAACGTGAAGCATAAAATAAATACAAGACGCAACGTGTTAGTTACAGTTAGATTTGTTTATTTTATTGTAAGGGTAGAGAGAGATAGAGGAAGAGTTGTGGGTTATAATAGTGAATTATTTAGATGAAGTAATGAAGCCAATTGACGTGGTGTAAGCACTTTGGAATTGCGTCGGTAATGAACAAGTGAGACGAAATGTCGTCCGTAAAACGTCATAAAGTGATTTACGACGTCATGCAATCTGGTGAAGTGGATTGTGTATGTGTGGTAGGGTGGGGTGGGGGGGGGGAGGGGATATGACATGATTGCAAAGAGGAAATAAAGACTACAAGTGCCCCTCTCCAGGAGCCTATATTATACATTAGAGAACTTTTACTAAGCTATTTGAATTGTGTGTGAGTGGGGAGTATGACTATGGAGCTTCCTTCAGTAGGCGTTATCAGCGTTGGACAACCGCCAGAAAGTCGCCAAACTAAAAAAAACATATTTGACCTTATAATTTTGTATGTATCTACATTCTTTAGGATTAAAGTATGTTGTGCCAATAAATAAAATAAGGAAAAAAAAATAATAAAGTTAACTAAATCTTTGAAGGTCGTGTTTGGCTGTTTATGTCAATGCTATAAACTTACTGTAAATGTTACACTCACACACAGTAGTAAAGTCTATGGACCAAACAAGTGGGAGTGTAATCTCCAAGCCCTCAAATGTTATGCTAAGGAAAAGCCATGCTGACTGATGTGATTAATGCTTGCTTGTCATCTGGCATGCCAGAATTGCTTTCTATTTTTGTTTTTTCATAGTTTCCTTTATTGAATTTAACTACAAACTTGATTCCAATTATTTCATAAGTTTTAATTTTTTATTATTATTGCGGAATATAGTGTTGGGTTCGAACTTGCAATGATGAAATGTTAAAATAAACGTTTGTCAACGGATGTTACCATCGCCACCTTCGCTTACTAATTTTGGTTTAGATTTCATGTGAGAAAATGTCATATTTCCTGTTATTTTGTGTGTCATTTTGTTATCGTTAGTTCACGTGTAATGTTTATGAGCTCTGATGATTGATGGAAGATACATATTACCATTATCCATGTACTGTATCTGTTTATTGGTTTTTTACTCAAATTCCTGATATTCCATAGCATTTGCATTTCTTTTCCATCGTTTTAGAAATCAGCAGGTTCAGAAATACAGCAGCTTTCTAAATGTTGGTGATGTCCAGTGTGGTCTACTGTAATTGGTTTTATTGTTGAACGTGTCTTATCTTGTTTGAGGAAACGTTTTCAACCATAATATTATTTCATCATTACGACGTGTGTTTACGTACAAGTCGTACTGTACAAGGAAATAGTTTCAGAGTTTTAAGGGGAATTTGAAATATTAATGATGGGTTCCCAGTGGGCGCCAATTTATTGTACATACGGTAATGTTTCTTCTTGTTTTCATGTCCATTTAACAGACACAGATGTTCTGTGGAATAGACGCAATTGATTCAATCACGTAGCCACTCAAAACATTATAAATGTGACTGAGCTTGTTTTATAAAGATCAATACAACAGGTGCTTTTTTTAGGGTATAAATCATACTGGATTTCCTCTTTTTTTTCTTTTCTTTAAGGTCACATTATTTTTTAAAGAAAGTTCTTTTCGGTGTTTTGGATTGTGGTTTTTAGGTTTTGTTTTGGTTTGTTTCTTCTTTTCAAATTACAACGTTTAAATATTATAAAAAATAACTTATATGAGCCTGGAATCTGGTTGTATAGTAATTTTCATTGAGTTTATTTTATCGTGGCACGAAAAGACAATAAAAAAGCGGTGTTTGTATGGCTTTAAATGTTTTTTTAAACGTAAAATTGCTATTCAGGGGATTTGTTTCGTACCCGGGGAAAATTATGCACAAATTCCCATTAGTGTACAGTATTAATGTAGTGTATCAATTTTTAAATTCAAATTTAATTAATGTAATGGTTTCAACTTTTCCCGTTAACATAGTCATTAAAAGAACTAAAAAATATTGTATCTAAATAAGCTTGAATACCTAATTTATCTGAAGAATTATAACCAGATTTTAACGAATAATAAAAGTCTACTCTTAATTTATGCAAATGCTAATTTGTTTTATTTCTAGCTAATATTTTAAAGCAGTTGGCTTTGTAAACCTCTGCAAATCTAAATGATGGCAATAAATAAACGTTTAATGTTTATTAGAAAAGTTAACAATTCATTAGTAGTAGAGAAACTTTTTGAAAGCTAATTAATGGATGGTCATCCGCCTCAGCTGTATTATTAGCGGAAATGGCTATAAATCTTTTGACCATGTAATTGTACATTTGGCTTTTGGGGGAGGGTAGGTGTTGCTTGTTTGTTTGTTGTGCAAATGCAATTCCATTTTGTATTTTTGTTTTTGAGGGAAATTACTTTTATGTTTATCCAGTTATAAATAACGCTGCTTTTTCAATTGTTTCCGCTCTTTATTCGACTGAAAGTGCATTTTTAAAATAAATATCATGGATACGAAGGGCTATTTAGCGCATTACGTTTCCATCCACCCCATTGTAGCAAGTGTTTACCCTATTGTAGAGGGTCACAATTCATCTTAATGGGTATTGCTCACCTGATCTCACTTTGCATTATGCTCTATCGGCTATGAAATAAAACATCTCGCATCTGCTGCTTGTGTCATGATTATCTTAAATACCCTCTCGATTCACCAATCGCCAAAATGGAGATTAGTGTCAGAATATTTTATGGAACCTTTGGACGGAATAACATTAAAATGATTTGCGAGAATGTACAAGTTATTCAAAACAAACGAAAACATTGCCGTTTAGCAAAATAGCACATTTGTTGCACTTAACATGCTTTTTTTTAACGTCATTAATTGTTCAAAACTTTTGTTTAATATTTTTGAAACCAAAGTTGCGAAGTGAATGTCAGAGATCTAATTTAGACACAATACAGTTATATTTGATACTTTGGTTTAGTTATGATAGAAGGGAAGTTTTAAGATGTGGAAATAGGAAGTTCAGCTTTATTTAATAGTTTTTCTTTAAAAACAATCGGCGTTTACTATAATAATAGCCATTTTCTACTAGCCAGTTCATTCAGGTTAATCGAGGTCAGGTTAGTTGATCACGGAATAATATTAAACTCAGCAGCCGTGTTTCTAGTTGACACAACGGCCTCCAGTCACACGCACTTCTCGTATATTATTTAATATAACGTAATGTTGTTTACAAACCCCTACAGTACGTTTATCTACGTTGAATGGCTTCAGGTGGAAGTATCACTTTCGGCGAAAAACTAAATGTTCACACGAACTGCAAATTTCAAATCAGCTATCAATTTGCGAACAAGTTTCATTAAATTGCATCGCTCTTCTAAAACATTTGGCTAAGTTTTAATTGAATTTTTGTACAAAGTTGGTGATAATTTGATTTGCTGCAAATTTTTTGTATCGTGGTTTGAAGCACTGTAGTGGCGTTAACATGAAGTGAAAAATTGACGTGATTTATTGATGAAGTTATCACATGTTTTAACATGGTTAATAAGGTTAACTAACTTTAATGTTTATTTTATCATAAGTATTGAGTAATACAAAGTTCGTCTAGTCACTTGATTTTTGTTGTTCAGATGAACTTGACTATCATTTTTCTTTCTTAAATTTTGGGTACAGTTTGATGTCATTTTCTTTTCAGTGTTATCGGGCTTGATCATTAATTGAAATGTTTGTTGGTGATGGCATGCATTACTTTTGTGTTGATTTTCCAGTCTTTTATCTCTGCTTGTCTATCTATTTTTGCGGCCGTCAAAAGCTTCAATTCACACACACATAATATGATACAAATTTCGATAAGTGTGGTTGTGCAATGTACTTGGCGTTGATGGTTTTTGTTGTGTTATTATTCAATGGAATTTTGTTCATGAACAAGTACAGTAGCGGTATATACAGTAACTTCTTGTGGTGAACAAAATAATGAATAGTCATTGTATTTTCTTCATCTATAAATTCTATTTGTGCCGGTATATTCATAACTTGCACTCTGGAGTTAATCGATGAAATTCGTTGGATCATTTGGCTGACGTTAATAGGTTTACATGTCTATTTTTGGTTCAATACAACATTTTGCGAAAATGTTCACACTTCATAAACGCATTTCTTTTTTAATCATTTATTTTTTATGTGCTGTATAGACTATAGTATGACCTGTCATGTACGTAAAGAAATTTGTTGCTGCTAATATGTATTTTAAGAGAGACTTCCTAGTTTTGTTGGTTGTCATGGTTTCTACATTCTTCATCTTTTTTCACATTTATTTTTAATAATTACTGTTAAAAAAATTATATTGTTGAAGGTAAGGAGGGAAAGGATCATATTTTTTTATTATGATAAATGGAGCTTCTACTTGTATGATAAATTGGCTTTTGTGTACTTAGTTATGCCAATTATAAATGGATTATGAATAATTTAAGAAGCTATTAATAAATGATAAATGGTAACCTAGCGTCCTATATAGTTATTATTTTAAATTTACAGTATTGGCAATGTTATTTTGTCACTTACTTTAATTTGTGAATTATTGGTGTCTCCATAGGCTATTATAATGACGAAAGAATGTACAGTAGTGCATGGGTAGTACTGTAAGTGATGAAAAATGCCTTAAGTATTGCCCCTAGATCATAATTATAAAGCAGGAGAGTGAATTACATGAACATGCATTGGTTTGGAATGGTGATCATCATTTGATCAATTAATTAACAGTATTACATTTAATATAATTAGTTATTGGGTTGTGCGAAACAGTTCTGACGGTTTGCTTTAGGCAATTCTCAATGTGTGGCACTGTGGTTGATTCATGTGGAAGATGTTAATTTGGCAATACACAACCACTGATGACACAAACCCACGGACTCGTGTCATTTTGTTCAAATGATATATGTTAGGTATTTGGGTTTATTTTTTTTTTTGCTGCTATGTTATAAACGAATCGATATCGATCTGTGATAAGTGTAAGTTTGAAATTTGTTGCAAGGACCTATTTTGTTTCTTGTGGGTGGCTTAGGGCTATGTGAATGCTAAGTGGAAATGATGATGTTTGGGTTTCTCCGAAATTGAGGGGCCGGATATGTCACGTGGTTATTTTTTTGTCTTTATCATCTCTCGCTCTTTCATTTTCCTTCCTTTGTCTCATTTGTCTGATAACATAAAAATTCGTCGTTTCTCTATCGTTTCTTTCTTTTAGCCACGAGCATCTTCAGTATTTAGCTACTTCAGTGTTTTTGGTTTCTTTAGGGTTCTTTTGGCGTTTCCGTTCGTCTTGTTATAATATCCTCCTTCAATGCTACAGTGATTTATGAGGTATTATACGATATTTTCACGGTTTGTTTATATGTTGTATATAAGGAAGACAATGTTTCGATGAAGCCAGCATTTTCAACTTGTGCTAAATGTGCTGCAACTGCTCAGCTGTTGCTGTGTGAAAGCTAAATAGACAAGGAACTGTGCTAACAGCAAGGACTCTTGTCATAATTTAAGGATGTAACACAGGATTCACTATATTATGAATTAAAATATCGAGGAAAATGATTAAAAATATTCAACGATTAAGTTATGTTTTACAACAGTGCATACAACATAAGAATTTGTTTTTTTATATTGAAGTTCTGCCAATTGCATTGCACTCCATGGATTTGCTGGTTCTTTTTTTTATGCATAATTGCATCCTGTGTTACATCCTTTATATGAGGAGGCTTAACTGTTCCTGAAATTCGTTAGAATTGGTTACAGTTACACAGCTAGGGAGAAACGATAGAGATAAATATCAATTTTGCTAGTGCTTGGATGACTTTTATGTGCATTTTTTTCACCCCTGTCTTTTTAGTCTGCTATTTCTTTCATTGCAACTCCACACATTATTATGACACACATACAGTATAAACTTATACAAATAAATACAACTCATGTTAAATATTATATCCGTATGATGCTTTTTAACTATTTTGTTGTTATTTTGGTGGGTGACTCACAAGGCTATAACTTTATGTAGTTTTGACAAAAAAAAATATCTTTTACAGCTGTGATGAAGGATGTCGCTTAATTAGTCACTGGTTTATTATTCATTTTTATAGCTGTGGAGGCTAAAAATATAGAAATCGGTTTTTTTTTTTTTTGCTGAGAAATATTGAAAAACAACATTATTTTGTGATGTATGCCTTAAGTTTGCCATTTGTTAAATGACTTAAAAGGCCGACAAAAATGATGGGGAATATTTTCTTAGGGAAAAATATTCCCCATAGCAGCAACTGCAGTAATTTGGAAGAATAATTTATTAAGAATGTCGTTTGTGTTGTCTTAAGAGTTTTGATTTAAGTTTGCATCGTTAACGTTGTTTTCACTGTGGACCAATTAGATAAATTTTTCTGAAAAATATTTCACATGGTGAAATAAAATGTTGACATTCAGCGAACAATTTAATGTGACAGTATTTATGGTATGCAGAAAATGTTTGTAAAGAAAAATGTCTTCAAAACAAAGAAATTGCCTTTGAGTCACAAGCAGCGAAATTGAAGTAAAATGGTTGCAATTATAACAGCAGCAGTTGTTGCTTTTGTCACATTTTGATGACATTGCTGACATGATGTTGATTTCAATGCCTTTATTTTCTAATTTTAACAGCATCAAAAACCACAACCAAATGGGGAATCTACTGTAGCAATTGTCCACTTTGTATAGTTGTTACTGTACATACGCTTTAATTTTTTAATGGAAGATGTTATTCATACAAGTACAGCTCTTAGTAATAATAATAAATATTATAATTATTAAGCCGATTATTTCAATTAAGTTTAAGTGATTATTATTGCTATCATATGGGGAAGTTGAGATGCGGTTTATGCAGTGATTACCGACAATATTAAAAAGATTACTGATAACTATAAAATGTGAATGTGAAAATGTTTTATCTGAAAGTTTTGTATATTGTGCATATAAGCGTAATTCCGGTAATTCGTACTTAGCATTAGTTGTTGTTTAGTCTGACATAATTAACTAAAAAAAAATGATTCCTCTTTTTAGTAAGTGTTGCTCGGGTTCACCTTACTGCATTTCCAAGCCCGGTTTTTTTTTCTAACTAAATAATAAAAAACCATCATCATCATTATGGTGTTGTTAATTGTTCTTTCAGCGTTACAAAGCAGTTGATTGAACGTGCTTAGAGTTTGAAAAGCTCGAACATTTTCATTTTGTCTTAGTGTCTATTGCTGTAGTTTTTGGCACAACTGTCTTCTTCAACGTCTTCTTCTGAAATGCAATTATCACAGCTGATAAAAAATGCATTGTTAGATGGATTGCAATTGGTCTTTTGTATCGATTTTATACAACGGTATACCTAAGGGAAATGGGTACAGTTTTTAAGCTCTTTAAAAAGACAACCAAATATTGTCACTTGGATGTCCAACTTCAAGTCTTAAAGCTCACTTTTTTTCTAAACGCCAATTATTGTCAAGTCAAGAGTTTTAAGATTCAAATTGATCGTAAATATGGTATCAAGTTTATAATTTACGAGAAGCTTTTGTTGCTGATGTCTATAGGAGATTTTAGAGTGATAGTCTATGGGAAAACGCACGTTTTAAATCGCTCATGTAGGCAGAACTTTATTATAATATCGGAAATATGGACGGTGTGCTTGCTTCCTTTTACCAAAATCCTGTGGGGGAATTTTTGCATTTCTAGCTGACATCTTTTTATGTGTCTATATAAAAAAAAGTGAGTGGTGAATGCAGTGATGTTGAGATGGGAAATGTTTAGTCAGATCTGATCCGCACCATTAGTAGTGGATGACTATGGTGGTGTTTTTTATATTATTTTCTTTATTGTTGTACTTCCACCGGGTTCTTTTTGGCAAATATTGTGACTATCGCGTGGCAAATCAAATGTGCCAATCTATTGCAACTGTTGTCAAATGTTTTATTCAGTCTTTTTAATAATTGAAGCTATTAATTTGAACAGTTTCCGTTTAATTGCATAAAACAAGTTTAACGTTTTTTATTTTCTTGTTAATTTTTTATTTGTCAATTATGACATCAGTGATCGATTTGTGAGCTTCGACACTGAAAGACGTCGTGCTGAGAGAAGAAAATTAGCTTTGCATTCATTTTTATACACACATTCATTATTACTTTATTAGACTTTATTTTTTTTTATTTACAAATTACCAGTTTAAGTTTTTAACACGTTGCCATTGCGACAATCGATTTAGTACAACTGCAATTTGCTCAATCTTTAGTAACTAAATCATTTTGTTCTTTAAAATACATCTAAAGCTAGTTGGCCTGTTAAGTTCTCATTGTTTTTGCTGGGTTGCAATGTTAGTTGAAAACTCCGCGGGGATTCATAGTACGGCACAATCAATTGCAGTTCATAACTTAGAAAACATTTTGACTTATGAGGTTATAACCTCTTTGGTATTAAATATAGCTTGTTTTTCTCATTTTTAAATGCAACGCATTTGATCTATGCTGTACAACGAAAAAACAGTCAAAGTTCGTTTAATTTCAATTTCTGATTTTGAAACCAAAAGCTTTTTTATAAACTTATCTTAAACAACTTTATGAAGTTTTGAATTTTTAATTTTGTATTCTGTAAAATTTTATTTAAAGAAAAACTGATATAAATATTGTAATCGAATTTCTATTTTGAGTATTTTATGCGAGTTTTTATATTTGTGTCTGTTTTTTCAGTCCAACTACTAGTTGCACTAAATGTTGATCTAATGTCTAAGAAGTTTTCTATCCCATTGATTTGTATCATCGCAGTTGAAAGATAAACGAACGTAATAGACAATCCTATAGAAAGAAATGTTGCTTGTTGCATTTACAGTATATAGAAGACACATGCTTGTTATTTAAATAGAAAAAGATAATCAATGCTGAAAATAAAATTGCTTTCGTTCGCACTAGTTAACAACATCTCTTTCTCTTTCCATCACTCTGATCTAAATGTTTTTTTTTTCTTTTTAAATAACAACACAAGCAAATTTTTTTACTAACAAAGCCCATGAGATTTCTTATAATTTAGTCACTTAAGGGTTTTTTTTTTGCTGTTGCTCTGATTACATTGCAGTTCACAATTTAGTCAATTTGGTTGTAGTTGAAATGGATAAATAAGACATTTTCTCTTTTAGACTTTGCATAGTGGAATGATAATTTGCTGCAGACAATCGGCAATGCAATAAACGTTCATTAGAAAATCGTTTTGTGGTAGTTTTTTTTCAACAAAGAATCACTTCTTGACAAAATACTGTTTTAGAATTTTAGGTAATTGAATTTATCCATCACCATAAATCTCTCAACATTATATTTTATAAATTGAATTCACCAGTCTCCAATTTCATTGTGTTATGTTTGTAAATGAAGAAAATATACTTTCAACATTTAACACTACTAGAGAAAGTATATCATTACATAGATTAATCTTAGACATAAAGATAATCTAATTCAGTGGTTATAGCATAAAAGTTTGCTTCAAAAAGGTGCATAATTGGGTTTTTAGTGGATAAATTTAGTGCTTAAACATTTTCTTTTTTTTTTAATCGGGTTTGCCAATTAGGAGTGACGAGTGCATTGTGGTGACAGAGGTGTCGCAATTTCAGTACTTGTCATTGACTCCTATACTTACTGTACATGTGGATGTGTCATTATTAACTTCAAATTTTTTTATTATTTTTAAATCTTATTTTATGGTGTTATATTAAAGTTTTATTAGACATACAGAGAGTGTTGTGGGGAGCTGAATTTGTGAGAGGTGTTTGCAGTTGGCGAATTTCCGGTGCACTGGCTTTGGTAATGACAGCAGTGCGGATATTGATCGGTTAGCATGCAGCAATTCTTTCTCCTTATGTGGAAAATGTATTCGCGTGAAACTGAACACAATAATTGTCGATTCAGGTATTTTTTTTAAAAAAAAAAGTTTCAAAAATATGAAAAGCGATTTAACACATTAAACATATTACCTTTTATACTTTTTCATCTCCTTTCAAAAATGATTAATACACATGAGAAATTAACAGGATACGACCTGTAATGGTTTTTTTCCGGAACTACAAATTGAAACACCATAATAATTCATTGAAGTTTACAGCTTTTGCATACAAAATGAAAGGGGGAAAAACTGTTGTTTTTTACATGGAGGAATTGATTTTTTGTTTATTGTAGTACTTGTAATACGAAAATATTGCAATATTTTTGTTTTGGGGACGTCAGTTTTAGTGTTATTATTTTTTTATTTGTCATTTAAGAAGCTCGAATTACCGTATTGGTTAATATTGTGTCAACACTAGTTGTCGTTACATTTTATTGTTAGTAACTGTTAAGTTTGGAACTGTATATGGTGGATTAAAATGATGTAGTCGTACATGTATTATTATAAAAAAAAATCTGATAGAAACTGATATCTTTAAGATAGCGATTGTTTATTATACAAGACAGTGTACTGAACCATATTTGATTGGTGGCTATACAGTATAGTTATTGACGGTTGGATCAACAATATAAGTTGATAGATTGTGGTCTGTTGATTACCAAGTGAACTTCTTTTATTTGTTTATATGACATACTGATGTTTTTATTGTTTAAGTCTTTAGAGATGACTTGGATAAATACTAACGAATTACATTTTTTTCTACTTTTAATTAAATAAACAATAGTTGTGCAATATTAAATGAAAAATAACAGATATGACAGTTCGTTGTTTTCTTTCGATTGATAATATTTTTTATCTAAATCAGAATTGATCAACAATCTTGCTGATAAGTTCCAATTTCATGTTTATATCGATAAAATACTTTTAGACAGATTGAAAAGTTGACAAATCAAAATTTTCTCTTAGCGAGTAATAAGTATCAATTAAACCTTGAAAATACATTGTTTTCATTGAAAATTAATGTTACGTCTTAAAGCCAAATTCAGTGTCTAAAATTGTGAATGCAGTAGATGGGATTCCCTGTAACGTAAAGCACCATCTTTTCATCTGAATATACTTATTATCTCATATAAAATCATTTTATTTAGCAATTAAATTTGAGTCTGCATTGTATGATAGTTTTTGTATAATAATTATGTTGTGTTTGACTGTGCGTGACTATTGCTGAAGCCAATCCAACAGGGAGCATGCAAATGAAATGGCATTATGCAGTGTATTATAATATTCTGACAAGACTCATGACGCGTTTGTATACGTCATTCATGTGTTCCAAACTGAAGCATTTTGAAATTGGAATACGTCAAAAGTTGAGAAGCAAAAATAGCTCCAGCAGCTCTTTTTAAGACATTTCCATATTTTCTTCCTTTTTTATCATAGGCGATGTACTATCAAATGAAATCTTTTGTCTTTTTCTCCGTACATGCATATTTTATATGATGTACGACGGTTGACTTTGGCGAATGACAGATAACAGCCAGAACAGTTTAATGTGTATGCTAATGAGGGGAATGTACTTGTATATCGAATGCTCGTTTTCCATTCGAACTATATGTCACTAGTCTTGAGAGCAGCTAAAAGATATCAGAGCACCGTTTCTCTTCAAATATCTCTATACGAGTATACGACAGATATTAACTGCGCTTTACTTATAAAATTCGCTGCCCGACTATTAATTATTTCTTGGCACCGTAACCATCTTACTTCACTGGATAATTCGGCAAGTGCTCGGCGTTGCATGGCTAATAATTATTTATGGAACTATAGTACATGACTTAAGTCTTTCAAAAATGTAGCCGGTGCTTTTGAGATGGTAGATGTACTGATCCTCTTAACTTGTTGGAAATACATTAGTGACTAAATTAGCGATATAATTAGTGTGTAGAGACAATCATTGAGCATTATATGCTGTGGTAGGTCTTTATTGCATCGTTCGTTTTTACTTGTTTCTTATCAGCATTAAAGTTTTAAATGGATTGTAATTATTAAAAATTTAAGAACTTTGCTACGAAATGATGCATCATACAGTTCGTACTTTGACAGTTGTTACTGTGTCTAGTGTCATTTTTATGTTTTATTTTAGCTTCTTGTGTTGTTTCTTTAGCTGCGATACTTTTGGCATATATTAATAACTTATGCTTGTGCATAAATTTGTTTGGTTGCTTTTAATAAATTAAAGTTGGCATCGGTTTGCATAGTGTGGGAGGTATAAGCACTGACTATGTTGTCGACTAAGAATGCATTAAATAAAAAAATACGATTACAATATAGTAACAAAAACTATAGTCTATACAAACTTAAAAAGCCGGATACAACTTTGCTGATACTGGATTAAGTACTAATATTTATTTATACTTGTTTCTTTAGGGTCATAAGGTTTTTTATTATTATTATTGATACTTTGCAGGGACAGTAAAGTACTGTACAGAATGTACGATTGGTTTTTCGGTTTTTGCATAACATTGAACCGCCTGCTTTCTGCTAGTTATATAAATAGATACACAGTTTAAATTAGATTAGCACAGTTGACCGACTTTTGTAAAATGACTAGGGAGTGTCATCATTTTATGATGTTGTGTAGTATGGTTTTTTTATTTGTTGACCTAAATTTGCCTAATCTTGTACTGTGTGTAATGGTATAAATTGACATAATGACAAATGTGTTGAGTATAAAATTGATGTTAGGTTTATGGCGCCTTCTCCATTAACTGTCTACACTACGAATTTACTCACTTTTGTTTTTGTTGCCATCATATTATTTAACCACACTGTTTTTCTGATTTATTGAAGGTTGAATTATTGTTCTTTAAAAAAAAGTTTACTGAAAATGTAAATATTGCGTTTTACTCTTCCCTCTTGGACTATTTAATTAATATTCATACATGATTGTGTTAAAAGTGAACGTTGTGGGAGTATAAATTAATTTAGTCTCAGTTAATTACACGACTACACACTGTAATGTTTAATTAACTGCACATTTAACACTGCTAAATTCATTACATTATAGTTTTTCAAGAGGAGAGAGAGGATAATTATAATAATTTTGAGAAAATGTTATTTATGGTATCATGGTAATTAGGCGAGATTTAAATAATGACTGAGAAAGTTTTTAAAAAATGTTTTTAAATTATGAAAATTAATTTCATTTGTATTTTTGACGATGAAAGCTTAATTGAATTAAATGGCGAGTCATCTTTCTTGTATGAAAAATGTTTACATTAATTAGTTAATGTCAATTATTGTGTAACAAATTTGGCAGCCATACAGTACAGTAGTTGGAGAAAAAATAAGTTTGACAACATTGCAAGTTTCTAATTATTGTTTTTAACGAGTGATTTACTCATTTCATACATTCCTTCGTTTTTTATCTTGTTACTTTGTTTAAAAACAATTGGCCAGTTTTTTAAATCTACCATGGCATTACAACAACAATTGGTAATCACGGTATCAAATTCAATTCAAATCGAATGCAAGTATTATACTCGTAATTTGATTGTTTATAAAATTTAATGATGTCGTGGATAAAATTGTCTGGTATTAATATACTGTCAAACAAGAGGTGTACAGCTAGTTTGTGGGTGAAATGAGGTAGATGAGATAAATGATGAGTAATCAGGTTGAGTAGTTGTAAAGTTAGGGGGGTGGAGAAAGGGGTTAATGGTTGAAGTGGGTGTGTGATTGTCCAATAGAAGGATAATGGTGAGCATGCGCCATGTGATCTTTATCGATGGCGTCAAACGACGTAATAAGTTAGGTTGCATTACGGATTCGTTTCTCGGAACAATAACTTTTTTTTTCTTCTTCTTCATTTTTACCAAAAAAGAAAATAACGTTGTTGAACACTCGTTATCGTTGTAGTTTGCAACTCTTTTACGTTGGCGCTACTACAGCGCTGCAGTTCAGTGCACTGCAAAAGTCCCTGCAAACGACAAAAAACATTTTTTCCTCCCTTCACTTTTACTCCCATTAGATTTCAATGTGCAAACTCTTCAAAAGACGAGTGAGCAAGGTTATTTAGCTGGTGCTGATGGTGGGTGATGGGTGGAAATTCCACTTCCTGGAATCGACAGGAAAAAAATCTCCCATTTAGGAAAAAAAATTGTTGGAAAAAAAGAATACCATAATATAAAAGTTATTGTTTTCATATTTTGATGTCGTGTAATAATGGAGTCCATCTACGGTGAAAGAAAATAAATTCAAAGAAATAAACCTCGAAAAGATGAAAAATAGTAAAAAAATACTTTTGTACGTTATTGGATCATGTATGCGAAAACAACATATGATTTGCATATTGTGTTGCATGAAATATTTTCAATAAGCAATGTTTTAGTAAGAAAACTATGTAGGGAAACTTTATTTTAAGTTTACACCAACTTTACGTTAAAATATTATACATTATAGTTTTAGTTTTTATACAAAGAACAAGTAAGTTTTGTGGTGTTTTAGATTTTTTTGTAATAATCATGTGGTGTAAATACAAGAAAAAAGGTATAAACGTTTGAGATATGCGAAAAAAAAATCAAAGTGTCTGAAGCCAATTATTGGAGATTTAAGAAGATGTTTGGAGATTATTATAGGGGGAAAGGGGTTGTGATATGAATCCTAGCTAAAGGGGGAATGAGGGATCACTTCCTTGTTTTTGGTGGCTTTTATCTCCCCTTTTTGTAAGGCCAATATTATTTAGGAAGTCTTAATTTCCCCTTACCCTATGTGTGTAGTATTAAATTTTTGTGATTGCGAGACAGTGGCAGTTGCAGCGGCAGCTTAGGCAATGGGAGTTGGATAATGCTGCGAGTTTTGGTTTGTGAAATTTTTCTCAGTAGTACTTCCAATAACTTTCCATATCTGTGGATCCACAATGACATATGGGATTGTATCCACTGGGGAAAGGGACATTTTGTAGGAGGAGTTGGAGGAGGAATTGCATCCAAACTACAGTTTAGATGAGAGAAGGAAAAAGATACAAGTTTCACTGAGTGTAGTACTACTGTACAAAGCCCATGCATTTGGATCGATCAATTATTGACAAAATGAATTCCAAGAACCCGGAACCCGAGTGAGTGCGTTTTTCCACGAACTGAGTAAAGAGAGAGAGAAAGGTCCCCCTTTTGCTTTGCCTCTTTTATTTGGGTGGGGTGGTAAGGGGTTTGACGATTACGTTGAATAAATGGCTGAGAGATATACAAAAGGCATTTCTGGTGACGAACGATTTTCAACCATCATTAAGTTTTAAAACTTTTTTTTTACCAGTGTTGGAAGTGGGGGGAAGAGGAGGAAGGGTTTTATTTAGGATGTTGCACAAGATGGTCTGTAGCACGGTATAATATCAGGCATTCCAATAATGTTTTTCACCACTTTGATGACTCTTCTTGTTGAAGTTGACAACTTCATCTTCAACGTTGTATTATTATAGTGTACAGTGTGTTTTTTATTTTAAAATAAGATTTTTCCTTGAAGTTGTGGATATGACTGCTGTGCTGTAATTCCAGCTGTTTGCCATTATTGGAGTTTATATCTCAGCTTGGCTTTTGTCTTTTCACTTTAATTTCTAAACGAGTTTTTGCGAACTTGTGTGTGTGTGAAATTGAGTTATAAACGACAGTGGGAATACAGTTGGTTTATTTTTTTTATTTCAGAGAAGAGATTTCAAAAACTGTCATTTACATTTTACATGCTCTTAAATTTTAGTTATGCATATTACCAGTTGTTAAGCGGAATTAGCATTGGGTTGAAGAAAAAACATTTTTTCCAAGAAATGATTATCATTATTTGGTAAATATGCAGTAATTGAAACAGCGTGAAACCATTGGTTCATAATATGGCATAATGACAAAAAAAGCATTAGTACAGTACAGAAGGGGGAGTAGCTAAGTGCACGTAATACATGTACAAAAGTTATCTTATACAGGGGAATAAAACCAAGGAATTTGGGAAATATTAGCTTTTGTTAAACATCAGCCTATTTTATATTTAAGTTACTGCTGTATTAGCTATTGATCTGACAAGTATAAACACAAAATGCATGGTTAATGGTTGTTGAAGCTGTAAAATGTTATTGGAACTTTAAAAGAACTTTCACTTTTAGGACAAATGTTCGTATTATAAAACTGGTCCGAGTCATTTTTTTCGTATAGTTTGTTATTTAATGTTGTTTTTTTTAATGTTCATGCAGTAATAATGTTTTTTTTCTTATAGGTAAGAATATTTTACGTTACTATGTTGTGATCAATTGGTAATCAACTATCAGAAGACGGGTATGTACTGTAATGCAATTGTAATAATTGGTTGAAATGCTTGCATTTGTCTAAATCGATTTGCACCATTTGGTACCTAACGGTGTTTGGTTTCTTTATTTGGACCAGGTTGTAGAGGGAAGGGGGCATGTGAGAGGGGGAGACATAAATCCATTAACGGGTTCATTAGTTCGACGTTATCCAATCATTATGGATGTAGTTTCGGTGGAAAAATCCCTAAACTTCCTAACGTTAATCTTGGCCAATCATATTTAATGTTTGCTGCCATAATTAAGTACATAAACAGACCATAACTTGGCTTTTTATAGCTGTTTGTGGAGCGGCCATAAACTGTTGACGGTCGTGCCAACAATTTGTTCACTTATCAATAAGACTTTTACTGCGTCCAGACGCCACTTTTATCATAGCATTTAACTTTTGTGGACTTTTTACCACAAACATCTACACTGCACCCCAATGTTACGTCAATACTTTTCATTCCCAGGGCTCTTAAAATTTTTCTTTCCTTCAACCTCACTGCAGCAGTAATTTTAATGTTAAACTAGTGCGACTAAGTGATCCTTGGAGTTACAATTGCAAACCTTTGAAACTTTTAGTAAATTGTGTTTCATTTTCCTATTTAGTAATTTGTACATTTAGATTGTAGGACAATTTATCCAACAATTTCAATTGTGGGTACTGTGTGAAGAGATTGTTATTTGGAACTTGTAGTTTAAAAAATTGTATCTTGAATTTGTGTCGACAATTACCAATAGTAACTTAGAAGTAAAAATGTCTTTTTTATGTACAGTACAGTAGTTAAATAACTTTTACGACTAGCAATTTTTAGGTTGATCTTTTTTTTAATTTTTGCTTTGCAGTATTGTAGGTCGAATAAAAGTTACGTACTTTGGGTTGTCAAGTTTGTTCGTATTTTAACTATTGAAATTCTAAAATGCTTTTGAAAGAAAAACGAACGAACATACTTATTCGACAACATAATACAGTACTGCAGTTTGTTTCGCTTTTTTATGATGAGACATCTAAAAATTTGTTGGAGCAAAATGCTCTTTCTTGACTGATTTATTATCGGCTTGGCCCCTGGGCATCTTTTCCCCTAACTCTTTTTTTTTTTTTACCTTCTGACCTTAAAATCCGCTCAGATTTATATTGATGATACTGGTAGGCTGCAACATTTTTTTCTTTAGATAAATGCGGTGATCACGAATTTTAGAAAAGTGTTTCTCAAATGGTGCCATAAAAGACTATAAGAATGCTATAGGTGAACGGTGGGAATCATAATGTTATACCTTTCTAATAGAGGCATACTAAGAGAGTAATTTATTGTCAATTAAGAGCTATTAATGTTTATAATCATTTTTTTAAAAATATAGCGAGAAATAATTTAAAAATTCTGTAAGTTAGTTTTTTCTCTATGACTATTTGAAGAAATGAAGCAGTGATAACTATCAAATCTTTTAAGAAAAAAGTAACCTGGAGGCTTTATGGTTAGCATTTAGCATCACTGTGTGTAATTAATTTTGCTTTTATTAATTATAGGATTACATGAGATACTCCATATTGTATATGAGGTTAATTATAACTGTAAAAGTACAGTATAATATGCTAATTTAGCTAATCAAAATCTTGTTTACTGTAGCATACAAGTTATGACGAACATTTTGTTTTAATGTTTAGCAAAAACATTATTTCCTGTTTAATGTAAAGTTTATGTAGTTTGTTTATGAAAAATAATTTATTTATGTATGTTAATTAAGATGCATTATTGCAAAATGATGCTGAGTAATTTTTAATTAATATTTTTTTCTTTGTTTATTTGTTAATAATGGTGTTTTGTTTTGCTGAGTCAACTACAGGGTGAATAGATGTTGGCAATGGTTTTAAAACTTTTTTATAATATTTATTTTTTTATTGTTGGTTGTTTCTTGCAGTTGCGTTGTTTTTATCTCTAAATTTAAAACGACAACCCTGGGAGTTACACACAAGGGTGGTAGATATTGCAGAAATACATTCAAAAATAGCCACCGAGGACCGTTTCAATGGGCTGGTGATAGTTCAACTGACAGTTCTAGGCTGTCAATTTATATTTCAACACTGTTTTCCCCCCTTCCTTACTCTCTCCTTCTCTGGCCTCTTACTCCTCCTTAGTAACAACACTTTTCAGGGCAAATTTAATGTTGTAGTGTTGCAGGAATAATATTAAAGAAAGTTTTCTTGTATTTATTATATAAGAACTTCATTAGTTTTAAATTTGAAACTTGAGACGTGTGAAATTCAGATGATTGTTTTTTTTGATTGCAATTCTAATTCAACTTTAGTGCCTGCTATTTTCTTGATTGGGACGGTGTTAAATTTGATAATGCCTTCCATTAAAAAGTTTTGACTATAAAACAAATACGAACCGCACGTGGCTGAGCAATTAACTTTTCATAAACAGGAAGCTTTTAAACATGGTTTTTTCCGGTTCAACTAGAGATGTATTTTTTTTTATTAAACAATATGCTGGATGCATACTGCAGTACATGCGGGGTTAATTTTAGATTGTGTATTGTGTTTAAACTAAATAAATTTTAGTTTTTTTTAATTAAATAATAAGGAGGTTTAATTACGACCATCATAATGGTGTAAGAGAGTATTGTATTTGCAATGAAAAAAGAATTAGATTTTTAGATCACTGTCGTCAGCAGGTAAAATTAAAAGCTTTTAAATAACATTGGAATTAATTATCGACAGAATAACGGGTTTATTGTGAAATAAAAGGGGTTAATCCTATTGAGAATTTCTTTTTATAGATTAAGAATAATCGTTATAAACTAAAAAGAAGTTTTTAGTAGTACATTGATAAATAAACTTGACGTCTGAATATTCAGTAGGTATGCACGATTGTTACTTTTTTTAAACGGTGATACTTGACTGAATATTAGTTACATTTGCATATAATCTTTTGTTCTTGTCTATTTTTATTTTTTTTGTTTGATTTACAATAAAGAAAAATATCACGTCTTATTTTATATGTTCAATTTATCACAAGAACGATTGCAGATCGATATGATACGTATAGAAAATAACTGTTTTTAAAGGAAATTAAAACAATAAAAAACTCGGAAAGAAAAAATAGTACAGTACTGTATGTCGGTACTGTATGTGGTTTGCTTGTATTATTGCATTTAACGTTTTCTTTTGTGGTTGAATTGAGAGCTATTGGAAAATGTTTATAGATACAATGTATACATACAAAATAAATACAATTATATTGCAAAAAAAAACTAAAACCATGTAACACAAAGCGTTCAATCACTTTCTATTTTATAGATGACTATTAACACTATTTTTAAGAATTTTTTTTAGTATTGCTTTTCTGTGAGTAACTTTGTATATAAACGTTTTAGTAATGGACTTTGCACATGAAGATACGAAGATTTGGAAACGATTAACCAGTTTTAATCAAATATTAAAGTAGATTTTATTAAAATTAAATTTAACTGATAAGAATATTAAGAATTGTTGCAAAATAAACAATCACAATGCGCATATTCGATTGATGGTCGTGTGCAGTATTTTGTTAGTTGGATGAAAGTAAATTGCTATCGTTTGACGATGTCAGCAGAAACTATTATTAATTTTATGATGGTGATGATGTATGTACGGAAGTTGTTTTTACGAGTAAAAGAGAAGGGGAAATGCTTTTTTATGTGAGTTTTTCACGAAAATTAAACGCGTGAAAAGAGTGAGTGAATATACTGTACATGTATGGTGGTTAGTCATTGAATAAACCAACTACTAAACTAATTAACTTTTAATTATTGTAATTAATTAACGCTTTGATAAGTTTAAATCTTGTCTTAGAGCTGCCGGAAGGGCCACTCGGAAATGTACACAGTACACGAGAGCTAAACTAATTGCATTTTTAGACAAACAAACACTTAATTTGATTTAATTAACATTAACGTTACTGTAAACCTTGAGTGGGGAGTTTCAATAAATACACAATGGAATTTTTTGGCAACAAACATTTTACATTTCAGACACAAAACGTAATTACCTGTAAGGGCAAGTAACTTAGAAGCGTAAGGCGTGCTTTACTGTATATTTCTTAGATATTGCAATGACTTTGTAAAATTGATTGTTTTCTTTAAAATCGATTGGATTTTTTTTCTGAATCCAGTTATCAACAATTGTTTTTTGGAGTTTCGTACCGGTACCTACATTTGTGCTTGTTAGAAACTAAAGTTTTAGGTATGGAAAAAGACAAAAAATCTAATTAAAAGTGGTGGTATTTTTGTGAAATAGTGTTTTCATTAGTGATTGAGGCTTGTTAATAATCAGAACAAAAGCCGACGCCATGTAGCTTACTGAATCTTCTTGTCAAATTGTCAATTACCATCTACATTAAATGCAGTGTTTTGTTATAGGACGTTTTTATCCTCTCTAGCTCTCTTTCCATCAGTCTGCCCACCTACTGTACTACTCTGAAACGTCATTGTTTGTCGGTTGTCAGTTGCCAGTTGTTTTCATTTCCCCCCAAAAATCCTTTTATTTTTCTCTTAGCGAAAATCTCATTATATTAGCGTAAGTTGAAGCAGAGTAGACGTGGTCTGTGTTCATTAAATTACTTCCTATATTCATGTATGCCATTATTGTTATTATTTTATCACTTTATAAATATTTCATACCGACACCTACAAAATCTCTATTGCTGACAGTGTTATACCGGTACATGATAGTAATATCATGTATAACTTTCACGCTGGGGGGTCAGGGATTTTCGTATGAATGTACTCGCATACAGAAATGCAATTTTATTCGTTAATTTGTGAGAAAACTATTATTTGCACTGATGTTGAAATTTAAGTTCATCACTCTTCAAAATTATTGTTGTGATTGTAAACAACAAATTGAAAATGCAGTTTATTAAAGACTTCAATTTGAGGGAACCTTGATTAGCTTTTTGCCAAAAATGTTGATTAATATTTTTATTTTTAAGCATGGTATCACCTTCAAACCAAAGATCAAATGTTTGATACTCGAATTAAATAAAATACTGTAACTTAAATAATTTTGGCAATTTTTTCAATAGGGTAAATTTTTGATTGTAGACAAGTATACTATGTACAGTATAGCCACAATTATAAAATGGTAATGCATTGATTAAACGGTTTTTTAGTCAAATACTTAAATCATATTTTTTTTCTTTTACGATCAATTGCATGATGTTGAATTAAATACTATAATCGTTCAACTAATGCAGAAAATAAGTTAAATAAGCGTGGAGGCGTATTTTCCATTCACAACTATTAATATTTAGTGAATGTGGCACTTACATTTTTATGTTATTTCATATCATGCATAAGGTGCTATACTGTACATGTAAGTTACTGTATATGTTTTCATGGCAATTTGGAGTTTATTTTTCTCTTTGGAAATGACGTTCAAAACTCCAAATGTGTTACTGTATGTTTCTGTTTTTGGGCTTTTGCATAGGTACTTAAAAATAATTTTCTCTTTCTGATTCCCCTCACTCATTTTCGTTTCATTCGACCGCATCTGTTCCAATTTTTAAAACTAAAGGGATGAGAGAGATGTTAACAAAATAAATTTATTGCTTAAAGTGAAAGTGTCGGATCTCTGTTAATGTTGTTGGACATTAAAAGGGAACGAAATAATGATTTTTTTGCGGTTTACAATTCATTCATTGCAACGCGCAAAATTGGGCGTTAAAAGTTTTGCGTCGACGTCTAATTTGCAAACACTAAATGACCAAAACTTGGATAATTATTTACTTTTAACTACATGTTTTTGGCTGATTGTGTTTGCAAGACGAGTTTACAGCCAACATAATAAACAGTGTTTTTATTAATATTTAACGTATGAAAGCTACCAGTTTTCTCATTTGACTACTTTTTTTACGAATAATTTATTTTATCTTGTGTTTTTGAATTCGAAATAAAAAACGTAAAGTAATCTATTAATGTCGGTAAATTTTGCATAATTGTTCAATTTTATGTCATGGCAAAACATAATTGTAAATGCAGTAGCACGTTGCTTTGAATACGTGCATTTTTTATATATTTTTTTTATGTTGAACTCAGTATATTTAGCTCGATAAATGTATAAAAATAAATTTAGTATACAGTACAAGCATACTTTATGATCATTTCTAGTTTAATCGATTATTGCCACGCACGATCAGGGTCTTATTGAAATCTCTTTTAAAATTTACCATCTGTGATTTACTCATACTGCACTTTTCAATATCATTGCGGATTTTATGACATTAACATGATTTTGAATGGTGAAGTGTCGTGTTTATTTTTATTTTTAGAGATTTAAAGTATATTGCTTCTTACCTCAAAATTTAATATGACGTTATTTGTATTTCTAAAAGATAACTGACTTTGTATACCAATTTACAATAACGTAAACAAATTAATTGGTAAACACCGTTATTATACAGTGCAATGTGCTGTGTGACACAGTATGTGAAGTGCTTAATAAGCTTACTGTACATATTACATAGTGAATTATGGGAGCCTTTAGATTATATTATACAGTAGTGACGTGCATAATATTAATTGACGCTATTTTCTTAATTGCTGTGTGACATTAAATGACTAGTGAGAGATGCAGTCGAGCTGTAAGAGCGATTATTAAGTGTTTTCAGGTTGATTAATTAACGATCCACCGCTATTAATCGGCGGTTAATGGTAGAAAATTGGTTTTTTGACTTGATAAATAAAAAACATTATTAGACTTGGTGTCGTTTTTAATGTCAATGGTAATGTCAGATGATAAAAATAATCGCTAAATTAACCTCAACGTCGATCAAAACAAATACTAATGAGATTTTTATCGTATCCACCTTTTCCCCTGTCAATAATTATGATTACAGGAAGTGAAAAATTATATTCAATTTTTTTTATTGTGTTTTGCTTTGGTATCACCCAGGTGACCACAGGGGTGGGTGAGGGGTGAAATTCACCTGCTGTATTATAATTCACATTAATATTCAGACACTTTTAATAAGTTATTAATGTTATTATTATCCTATGGAAGAGGATGAAAAACTTGTTTTTAAGCTTTTAAGAGGATTCATCTATAATTATAATTATTGTTACTTGTAAGCAATTTTTGGAAACTAATTGACTTGACTTGTTTGCTTCGTCTTAGTCAATTTATCATTAGAAAATATATGTTAATGATTACTTTAGTTGACCTTATAATATTTTATTAGGATGAATTTTTTTAGACTAATTAATTACATGGCGGGACTTGTGTTGTCTTATTTTTATTTAAAAAATAAGTATTTACATTGAAGAAAAGGCAATAACTTTTGTGTAATTTATATGATTTTTTACGTCATTTAGAACCGTAACCTGTAACTGCAAATAACCTATGGTCTATTTTTTTCCACTTTAGATTTTTAATTATTATTTTCTTATGATTAATATTCGTATATTTGTTTTACCTATAATCAACTATTTTTCTTTTGTCTGAAAATAAACTTACAATAAGTCTTGTCAATTTTAGACGCTCTAAATAGCAACTGGTTTGTTTGCAATTCATTTTTAAGCTCTTTATACTTCTTTAAAGTTTCATTCTTTTGATACGGTATCGTTTTTTATGTTATAAGTTTTTTTTTATTTAAGCTGATTTGAAAATGATGATTCATGGCTCACTGGTAGGTGCTTAATTTGCATGTATGAAAATAATCTCTAATTTGATTGGAAAAAGTGGGAAAATGAAAGAAATCATGGCTAAATTATTTTTTCTTTATTTTCAATCTAGGACAGCAATTAGATTGCAAACGAATTGCATACTGTATATTGCCAAACTTACTGAATGTCTTAAATTACAAAGAACAGTTTCGCAAGTTTCGAATTTAGTCGTTTTAAAATACGGTAGTTTTCATAAGACTAAAAGTACCTATGATTTTTTGTCACTGAATAAAATAATTAGTTATTTTATAAGGCGACTGGATTTCTTTTCTTTATTTCTCATTTGACGTAATGCAGTATAAGAAAATAGCTGAAATTCTTTGAGTTCTCTCTCCCTCTGCGTTATAATACGATAGCTAAGGGATTACTTTAGGGGTGATCTTTTTCCCCCATCTCCATAACTTCTTGCCACCAATACTTCACGTTCTCATTCTCATTGCAATTATTTATTTGAAGAAAAAAATCAAAAGCTGAAATGAAATTTACCGGCCGGCGTTTGAAGGAGTATCGATTTTAATGTGGACGTATAATAGCAAGGTCTTTATAGTTTTTTTTCTTCAAATTCTCTCCTTGAGTACCATCCAATGATAGGCATCTACTGTGGTAATAAAGTTTTCAAATACTCTTTGCTAAATACAAGATTTTTGAAGGGGGGAAGCGAGTGGTGTGAAAATGCTCGACATAGTTTTGGGAAACCACATACAGTATTCATTCACTTTGGTACCAACTGCAACAATCGATGCCGTTAAGTGCCTGATAAACGTGCTAATTTGTTCTACATGTACTTGAATTTAACCCTTACTTTATTAAGTCTTGAATGAACGAGTTGAAATTGTGAGAAAAAATACACAGTAATTTTGTTCGTTAATTTACTAACACTCTAATCACTTTACATTGAATGTACTGTATTTTTTAAAAATACTATTGGGTTGCTTAAAAGTTGATAAAACTTGATCAAATATGCAAAATAATATCAAATTACCGTATAGATGATTGAACTTTTTACTTTTTTATATATCAAAGTTTAAAATTGAATTAAATTTGCATTGGGTGACTGTAAATCAATTAGAATTCTTATGATATATAGTAGTTTCTAATTTTCAGTAACATTTGTTATGATAATGAGAGTAAGTTAATGGTTAACGGTCATTGTGCATGTAATGCAATTATTTTTATTGAAAATAAATGGGTTGTACTGTAAATGATGAAATTGACCAGTGAAGGTTGAAAATTAAATTGCCGTTAAGAAGAATCGGAAATGACAAATCCTCAACTGAAACTGTCAAATGTAAAATATTGATTATCTTTTTATGTGGTTACGATGTATCACTTCCGGTTGTTTTGTAGAGTATTTTTTTTTTTTAAAAAAAGTCAGCATTGGCCAAACTGATTCATAATTGATGTTTTATCTTTTGGTAAGATAATGAAATTCGTGACTTCACTACTTACAGTGTACTTGTGCTGTAGGTTTTTTTTAGAGAAGAAATTACTTAAAAAAATACAAAATTAAATTTTTAACGTTAGATTGATATCATTTTTTCTGTGTGTGTACGTTTTTATAAGCAATTTCTGAATAAATCATCGTCTTTTTCGGGTACTCAAAAATTATTGCTCGGCTATCTATTATGAAGGAAAGAAAAAAAAATATATGAAAGGTTAAAAACATTATTTTTATTAAAACTGATCGAAGATGATGAAAATAAAGCTTACAAATTTATAGCTTTAAGACGATCAACCGTCATCAAATTTTGTCTTATTATGAATCAATTTTTAAACTTGTCACGTTTTTATTTTCTCCCATAAAATGCATTAAAGAATTGATCTTTATAGCACATATTCAGCATTCACGATTTCGACAATTATCATTTTAGAAGAAAAAATTTAATGCATTAAAAATAAACTAGATTTTTTTTTGCATAACATTATATTACAATTTAAGTCATAAAGTTGTTCACAAGAGCGTTTAAAAAAACGTTAAAGCGTTTTTTAATTTACTTTTTATTGACATGGAAACATAAATTGGTTTAATAAATAATTACGAG